>JAXBDA010001213.1:0-59442 GCA_036023075.1 Gaultheria prostrata
ACGCTGGTGAACCCTGCCGTGGGTAGGGGGCCAGATGGATCATGGTGAAGCCAGCCGCTACAAATGCTATACTCATTTTTCCCATCACCCAAAACTAGTGTTTTTATGCTTTCCCTCCAAAACTTGAGTCAAAATGCGCACTTGCAATTAATGAGAGAGTGAAAAGAGGGATTTAGAAGGATAAAAAAGAAGAAGAGGAATTTAGGAGAAGGGTTAAGATTTTGGTCTCTCCAAAATTTGGGTAAGAAAAAAGAAAAAACTTAAAATGGGTAATGAAGTGGGTATGACATTGGACATGGTTTTTTTGGGTTCTTAACTCGACTTTTAGGTTTGGGTAAAAAAAAAAAGAGTAAGAATTGGTAATGCTCTATGGTGATGTCCATCAGACCAAAAACAGCAATTTACAGGGGGAAACCAATCCTAGTGGTAAACGGATTTTTGCGGCCGCTATTATCCACCTGAGGTGAAGCTAACTCAAATTTAACGAGTTTCAGAATGCCAATCAAGGTTTGCTCATCATTTTTTTTTTCTTCTTTTCAAGCCTTTTTGTTTGCATGCCGACTGCTGAGATGATAGAGGAGTTGAGCTCGAGTAGCTTGGGTTGTGTTCCGCTAAGATTGGTTTTTTGGTTTTTTGACTTTTTTATGTGAGAGCTCGAAAAACGCGTAGCTTTTTATAGTTTTTTATGTGATGTATTGTGAGGGGATGACCTGTCTCGAAAAGCGTAATAAGCTGGCTTTTGGTTTTTTGAGTTAGTGGAACGGGGCCATACCGTCTTAAGCCTCATGAATGTGGCAACCAAACCTTGATTAGAACAAGAACTGAACTGGGACTTGATTATGACTACCAGTTGCACCATATTCATAGTCAGATGCATGATACATTGATTTAAAACTATTACAAGCGACCATAGCAAAGAGTATAATAAACCACTTGCTTGAGAAAAGATGGTTCTCATGTTACTAATATGAACTACAGAAATTCGTTATGCCTGAGAATACTCAGATTGTTCTCTCATCAAAAGTTGATTTCAGTTTCACGACACTAACTATACGTAGAATGTAACAGAAACGAAACTAACTATTACTACTTGCTTTCTGCAATTGGGAGGTAGACACCCTCAGCTGCCAACCACACATTATCAGGACGCTTTTCTCGGACACCACAAACCTGCAATATGAGCACAAGGAAATTGTAACAGAAACGAAACCAACAGAAGAATATAAGCAAGCAGGGGTGGAACCAGAAAATCGATGTGGTGGGAAAATTCCCAAGTGTAGAGCACAACAAAATAATAGGTTTTAAACATTTTTCACTACGGGTAAAATTTTTTGGTGCACTTTATACAGAATTCCAAACACGAGCACTAAAACTACAATATTTTTGCACACGAAAGTGTAATTTTTGAAGATTATTCGGACAATTTTGAGTCTTATGAGAGTTGATGTGATTGTAATTTCAAATAATAAAGCATGAGTATAACATTTTAGGAGGTAAAAGCCAAAACATAGAAATTTAATTGGGTTTTAAGTGTAACTCCCTCCCCTTTGGGCGAGCTCAGTCAAAGTTCATCATTACAACCCTATTTTACTAGTTGGAAAAGCCAATAACACGTAATAGTAATCTGTCAGACCAAGAGGGATCACACACATGCGGTAAGATTAGTGGCACTGGGGTCAAGTACCTAGAGCCATGAGCCATCATGATGACAAGGGTATTGGCAAGAATTGAAATTTTCGGGGGCAATTGTCTCGTATTTGTAAGGTCAAATTTGAAGACATTAGCGAAAATTATACCGCTCTACAACATTTTCCAACTTAGTCCAACAAGGAGAGATTAAAAGACAATCCATCTCAATTTTGAACAAAAAGGAATTCTTGGTTTGTTATCCCAAGGATGCATTTCTGCAAAAATATCACAAGTTGCAAGTTTACCTCTTGCTGACCACCAGCTATTCGTGCATATTTCTTGTCGTGACTGTGTAGATAACCACCAGTGTCCACGTGACGGAGCCTGATCCTTTGATCTTGCCTCCAAGTTTTTCCACTTCCTTCTATTTCGAGTCTGAGGAAAGGAAAGAAACTGAGTTTTGCCATTTGACATGGAGGAAACCAAGTTATGAAAGTATGTGAGATCATTTCACAAGTCTCACCTCCAATAGTCCCCAGTATCAGATTCCCCATCTCCTCCAAAACAACTCACCTACAAAACATCATAATGCAGCTTAACTCAAGTCTCACCAAGTCTCACCATAAAATTCTAAATTTTATGTCCCATTGGTTATTAGTGTGGCACATAGTGAATGCATTCCAAATTTCCAATCATACAAAATAAAAAATCAACATACGAATAGTAGAGTGGCTATGCTTCACAATTACACCACTAGCTAGTTATTGATCATTAAAAAATAAACTAAAATTGTGCATTCTAAGAAAGACTACCATTGTACAATACATAAAGTAAAAAGTGAAATCCAGGCACCCAAGAATAATAATAAGAAAAAACAATTGTTCAGCCAACAAAATGGCAGAAAAGATCCACATGGCTGCAACAAGATGGCTGAGACAAGAGAGTATGACAAGTGAAAAGGCGTAAGGCAAGGACTACCCTGCAAGTTTTGCCTTACACACTTGCCAATGCAGTGCTTTTACCCATTTCTGGTCGCTGGCAGCTCTCCAAAATCAAACTGCAGTCTTCATTGATGAAATAACTCGAGGAAAATGGGGAAGAGTAACTAGACACGATAACATTGTCCAACTTTCAAGAGGATGCATGAAGCAAAGCAAGAGATAAAAAGTCAAAGTCAAAGATTCTAAATGAAAACGGTAATTCCATTCAGAACAATAGCACAACAAAATATCAAAACTACTTGGGGCTATGACAAAAACTTGGGGGCAAAGAGTAGAAAAAGCAATGTGCCAACCTCGAGATTGCCCGAAATAGGGGATGCGTGCAGGTGGCTATGAAGCCATTTCCTTGTCCTCATATGTTGCAATCTGATAATTGTTCCACTTTTGATTGCGTCCCCTTGCCTACCAGAATCTGGCACAGGCCTAACAATCTAACCAGAAAGAAACTACACTGTAAATGTGGAAACTTCAAAGCTGAACTCTAAATTTAACTTACAGATGATGTACTTGCAGTAGGAGATAAACTACTAATACATCATTGCCTTACCCAGTAGCTATTGGAATCATCAACATTGGGGAACCCAGTAACAGACTGCTGCCCACTGCCAGAGCCATAAGGCACATCGTGTGAATGCAACCGATATTTTGTCCGTTCATGCATTATCTTGATGACAGAACCATAAGTAATCTGCCAGCATCACGTAACAGAAGACAGTATAAAGATGATTGATGAATATAGTACATACAAAAATCTATGAAGAACTAATCATACAGAGACCCACACCAAGAACAATATGCAATTTCACATCCCTAGTATTTTCAATAGTTCATCAAATTCTGTCCAAAAACTCCAAGCTTATCCCCAAAAGCTGATATGACTCTGGGGGTGTACGAGCTTATGTTTTGCAACCCAACCCCCCCCCCCCCCTCCTTTCATCCCATCTAAATTTGACAAATGATTGAAATTCCTTTAGAATAGCTACTCTTAAACGAAGCTAACAAAGCAAACCCACAAGTAATTTGACCCAAAAAATGAACCCATCAAAGAAATCGATGAAAATACCATCATACCCTACTGGCTACTGTACACGGTGCAATTAACTACTTAAATTTGATGAATGACAGTAAAATGCCCCCATGAATCACTATCCCTAAACGAACCAAACAATGAAACCCACAAGTAGGGGTGCAAACGAACCGATCAGTATGCGAGCAAACGAATTCCTAGAATTTTAGGTGGAAAAGGCACTGTAATTCTTTCTACTTCTCAAGGTATAATGACAGATCAAGAGGCTTGACTCAGGTCATTAAGGGCTTGGCTCAACTCGTTTATAAACGAGCCGAACTCGAGCTCAAGTTTTAAGGTCAGGTCATCAGAGTTCTAAAAAATTGGCCTAGTCGGTGCCTGCCGACTCGATTAGGGGTCTAGGCGGTCAATTAGTCACAAGGCCAATTAGTAAGCATTAGTCGCCGACTAGTCCGCAAGTAGAGATTAGTCAGAAGTCGGGATGAGTCAAAGAGTCGGCAAGTCGGGCCTAGTCGGAGGTAATTTATTGATATTTTAAAATTTTATTGGGTAAAATATGTGATGTTAAAAGGTACAGCCGTACAGGCCAAAACTGTTATTAGTAACAAAGCAAACATATAAAATAAGACATGCAGAGTAACCTATTGGTCGTATATCATAATCAAGCTGTTCGAAAAAACAGAACAGGAAAACCCCAAAGCCTAAATCGATCTCTCCCTTCTCGTCGTTTCTCACTCTGTCCTTGTCTCTCTCTCCTTGTCTTTGCCTCTACAGTCTACTTATGTTTCCATGTCTCTATTTTGGATGTTATTTAACGAAGAGAAAGATGAGGATTATGAGTGTGAGTCCAACGGAGACCATGTTTTATAATTGACTAGTTATTTGGTATTACTTAGTTCCCTACTTTCATTTGGTTTCAACTTTGGACATTGAACTTGGCATTATGGATTGACTAACTATTTGGTTTTAGTATTTTATTTAGCTTCCATGTTTTCATTTGATGATTTGTATTACTTATATGTTATTCTACTCACTCAAAACTTGGGATGGAGGGAGGAGAATATATATACTTATAGTAAAAGAAAAACAATCCGACTAGCCAATTAATCCCCTAGTCACTAGTCGGTACCCCACCAACCTCGGACCCAAGTCACTAGTCGGTACCCCACCAACCTCGGACCGCCTAACATCTTTTATAGAACCCTGCAGGTCGTTATGGGCTTGGCTCAAGTGCTCAACTGTTAATAAACGAGCCGAACTCGAGTTAGTTGCAACTCGGTTTGTTTGTAGAGACTCGTGTCTTACTACAAACCAAGCTCGATTGATTGGGTTCGGGTTCTAAACGAATTAGGCTCCTTTGCAGCCATACTGGGCACTAGCAGTCTGAGCAAAATATGAAAACCCATATCAAGAAAACAATGAAGGTACAATTATCTCCAATTTTACAGCGTCTCAGCGTATAAAAAAAACAAAAAACAAAACACAACTAAATTACGTAAATGAAACAGTAAATTACCTGGACGCCCTCAGAAGCAGCGGAAACAGGAGAGGCGGTGTAGTCGGAGTCAAGGGTAAGGAAGAGAAAAACGGCGAGAGCGAAGAAAGACAAGGCCATGAGGAGGAGAAGGACAATGAACCAGGTCTGTTGCCAAAACGGAAGGTTGAGATCCGATTCTGAAGATGGGTTGTTTACGGATTCTCTGTATACGATTCGGGTCGGGGAAGAAATTACAGTCTGATTAGATGACGAAGAAGAGTGCTTTCTCCGAGACAAGCCTGACGGAGCCACGGTTGGACCACCGTCTACGGCTGATTGGCCGGCGAGAAAGTTGAATTCTAGAGAGAGAGAGAGAGAGGCGTTTGATTTGGGGGGAAGACTGACGCAGAGAGGGTCTGGTTTTCGCCCAATTTTGCGAGGTGAGAGAGAGAGAGAGAGAGAGGAGACACGTAAGGGGCGAAACTGGAACGAACGAGATTGTTCCACGTGGTCACAATGTTGACGTGGGGGATCACTATTGGTTATATAATCTGACGTGGATAAATATGTGGGGCCGTGCTGGGGATTTTTGGCAGAAATTATACGGTGCCGTGGCCCCCCAACAACAGTGGGCGCACAATCATAAAACGAAAATGCTAATATCGGTAGTATCTGCTTTGGAAAAATATTTAAACTGTTTTTTTTTGGCTTTTTTGTTATTTTATTCAAAAAAAAATTATATTTGTTAATTTTCATAAAATTTTTGGGAAATGAAAAGTTTTTGTGGTTTATTTGATTTGTCTCGATGAGACGAATAAAAAAAGTATAAAATCATGGTCGAAACTAAATATTTTTGGAATAAAACCAAAATTAATTCAATAAACTGGTTTATTTTCGGCTTTATTAAAAAAATAAAGTTTTTACTATAATTTTATATTTTTTGGATTCATTTCGTCGAGACAAATCAATAAACCACGAAAACTTGATGCAAAACTAACAAATATAATTTGAATAAGGACAAAACGAATAAACAAAAAAACTAATTTTTTGCTTTTTTGCCATAGCAGCTATCATCATGCCCTCATTTTTAGTAATCGAAATACATATAAAATTCACGTGGGATAAGTCAAAAGTCATATATCTAGCCGTTGAAAAATCAAAGTCAATAGTACAAACCCGAGTCAAGTTCAACATGTCTCTAGTCAACGAGTACACGTACCCAAATACATAATTGTCAAAAGAAGTTAAAGTTATTACTAGTTTGGAATTGTCAAAAGATTGAATAAATTGAAGTTACATAATTATCTCCCAAAAATACTAAGTATGAAGATGACAAAATAACTTCATGATTGCATATGCTTCATGTCATGTATCCACACTCCAAGCATCCAACTCATGCTCCTTGTCGGTTAGCTGAAAATAATACGGTGAGCTCACTAGCCCACTAGGAAACCATTCTACAAGCTCTGGGTGTATAAAGTATGATTTGTGCACATGCAAGAGATTCAATGTTACAAATGAAATGAACAAGAAATGATACGGATGACTCAGACAAGTAATAAATGTCTGCAAAGTACCCACATGTCCAAGTACGTATCCAAGTGTTCAACTCCATGATTTATCGTGTCCTTTCGCTTATTTTCCATTATCCATTAACTTACAATCTCAACCAATTTTGATGATAGGGAACTAGTCCCTCTGCCGAATTTCACGGGCTCTGTTCACCCCACCGAATTTCACGGGCTCCGTTCACCCATGCCCAAAGATGCACCGAATAGTGGCCCTAGTATTTACTTTACCACTTTTATCCATTTATATTGTGTAAATCATTTAAGCATTTCCAAACTTTACATTTCGTTCGAAACGTCACAAATTTCCTCATAAGTGTCAAACCGACTCTACATGGTAGAGTTCGTTTTGCATCGCAAAGTGTCCAACCAATTTTAATGTCACAATCTCATTTTAATGATTACAAAGTGAATTCGAAGGTTGTATCAATGTATAAGGTTGAATATGCGAAGATATGAGCAAACAGGGACCAACCGAGCATCAAGGAGCAACCCGAAACAAAAGCAGGAAAAATGGTTGCTTGTTGGATTTTCTGCCCGGGCGGTTAGGACAGATTCAACAAGTCACAGAAAATGCAGATTTTCACCCATTGGTGTGGAATTTCAACCCAAACCTTATTTTGATGGTCGAAACTCAAATATGATGATTCTAAACAACAAATAAGCATGGAGGAGGGGTTAAACATAATTCAATTGAAGAATTCAACAACTAAAAACATAGATCAAAGATCAAATGAGAGTAAAACCCATTTTCAATGTGAAAAACAAAGATTACTAGAAATTGGTAGGCATTGAAAGGATGTATACTACAATCAACTAAATACAACTAGACGGGGTAGAAATAAGTCCCCTACCTCAAAGATTGAGCTTGAAATGGGTTGGAGAAGAAAAACCCTAACTTCCAAGCCAAACCGAAAATTGGCCTCCTCCAAGTGAACCCACGGAGACCCGGACTCCATATCACGTGTAGAAGAAGGATTTGAGGTTGGATCTTGAGATTGGGGAGTGTGGGAGGTGGATTTGATGGAGTTTTTTTTGAAGAAATGATGAGAGGGTAGAGAGAGGAGAGAGGGCTGGCCAATGGGTGGAGAGAGAGATATGTTTGTTTTGAATTTTTGGCCCTAATCCAAGTGTATATACACTCTCACACTTGCACTTACACCGCTCATGTTTCAAATGTGTTTTAAAGACACTCAGATGCATTTCACTAACTCATTTTCATTTCCTCACATTTCCCAATGTTATTTCAGGAAAAATGCTTAAAAATACGGGTCCTTATGGCAGCCCTTAGTTAAAAAAAGTAAAAAAAAGATTATATTAATATCCGTTAAGATATTTATCTCAATGTAATTGTGGACAGTCGGCCCACGCTTTTGAATGTTGTTTTGAAAAAGGGCGATCTGGGAAAAAGAAAATTTAGAGTCGCCACCCGGGGTTTAATTTTTGGAAAATTTTAGGTACCCGAGGAACCGTTTAGAAAAATATGTGACTCTTTTTGTGCCGCTGGAAAAGGGTTTGATCTGCAAAAAATAGAGATTTGGGTTCGGGAGCCAGGTTACCCGCGGGGAAGGTTTTGTTAGAAAAATGCACCCCGCGTGCCCGGAATTTTCCGGTCTCTACTAAATATTTGTGGGATTTTTATGAAAAGATTTTATTGAAAAACTTTATTCACATAAACAGTAAATAATTATTCTAAAGAAATAAATAACAGTGACAAGTCAAGCAATGCAATAAAATGACATATTGAATAAACAAATAATGCAACAAAATATTTAAAGCACAAATAAATACTTAATTGAAATAATAAATGACATGAGGGGATGTAATAGTAACAATCAAAAGCTGAGGGGGGTCGACTGTAATGAAGATGCAAACCTTGGGCGCCGAAGGTGAGGTTGGGCGCCCAACCTCTGTTTCAGTCATTTAAGAAAACAGAACATCAGATTTGTGAAACAGAGCATTCCTCCCCTGATGCCATACAATGTTGGAATAAATTCCGCGCGGTGTATGTTTGGACACCGCGCGGTGTCAATTTTCAAACTTTTTTCAAAATTTTTGTTTTCTGATCAGTGATAAAATGGGACGTTTTCTTGATTCAAAAACCTTGATTTTCGACCAAAAATCTTTTGAATGATTTTAGAATGTACCTCAATTGTTCGAATGTCGTAAAACACATTGAAAGTGCTTACGGCATTTTCTCAGAGGCGGAAATGACTCTCGGGTCAATCCATTTGATAAATTTTGAATTCGCCGGATTCGGAGGACGTATAGAACATCTCCTAAACCCAACAAATATTCCCCTCAAGAACAAGAATGTTACTGAAACACTGATATACCTTTGAAACGAGAACGGGTCTCTCGGTTTGAAACGCTTAGCAAGGCTCGGGTGTAGTTTCTTGGAAGATTTTTGGGAGGAAAAGAGGTGAGTGAGAGTACGATAATGGAGCTTTTGAAGAGGGATAATTTCTCTGGGAATTTTTGACTGGTTTTGTGCGTGAGTTCGAGCCGAGCTTTTTTTTTCTATCCGTGAAATCGTTTGACGGAGGGGAGTATATATAGGCAAAGGGGGTGCCGTACTTCTCTCCCAAAGTTGAGATTCGTACTCAAAATGGTGGTTTTTGCCGTATCACGCGACCGATTTTGAGCTGCTGGGCAACCCGGGAATCCTGTAATGGAGTACAGACACCGCACGGTGTGCAAAAGGGTACCGCACGGTGTGGCTATGGAAGCCGTACGGTGTCAAAGGTTTTTTGGACCGTGCGGTTTTGAGAAGAAAGCTGTACGGTTCAAGTAATTTTTGAGATTTTGGCTCTTTTGACCCGTCTGACCCGAGGGACTGCTCCGAGGTATATTTCGTATTCTTTTCATCATCAGGGATGCACAAGTCATCAAAATTGGGGTGTCTACAGTAATGTTGAGCAGAGATTAGCAAAACCTTATAAAAAATTGTGACTTCACTTCTCTATGTTGAACTTTCGTTTATTTGTCATCAAAATGTATTTAGTATATATTCATCTGGATTAGACGAATTAAAAATAAGTTAAATTTGCGAAGAGTTTAGAATTATCCAAATACATATGTAGTGGTTTCGCTCTCCTAAAAATTTAGAACCATGCAATTTATTTTGGTAAATTAAAATTTTATACCAACCACAAAGCCAAACTTAGAACAAGGGAAAATCCCAAGCAAAAACAATACAACTCAACAAAGAACAAGCAAACACAGTAAAAAAGCATAAAACAACAAAGAAGACTCAGCTCCGTAACATTCTACAGGGTAGATTCCATTGGCTACACAGCCAATGGTTTGCTTGAGAGTTCGGAACCTACCTCCAAGAACTAACCCTGTACCTCACATTTTCCTCCACAGATGCATGGACCAAACTGGATTCTTTTACGCATCCCCTGCCCTGAAGATTCTAGGATTCCTTTCAAGCCATATATAATATAAGGCAGCAACAATTTGTTTAAAACAGATTTTTACATGTACTCGTAAAAAATTAACTTATTCAGATATTGTAGGGGCGTGGTCGATATTGTAAGGGCTTGGTCGATTTATTCATTTTTCATTGTAACAACTCATGTAAGCTGACCGTTAGCGTAACCAAGTCGCCCAAAAAGTTAATAGTACTTGGTCACAATTAGATAATATCTATTCCACTTTCAATCGACCCACCGATGTGGGAAAATAAAATAAGTTTTCACAATCTCTCCCACTTAAGTTCGCAATGTCTTTGTTGAGCCCTATGGTACATTAACCTTCACCCACCAAGCGATGTGAGACAAGTATGCGCTTAAGCACTTCAGGCTTCTTAAGCTTCTCTCATGTGGGACCCGCCCAAGTACGACAAGCACCTCAAGCTCCTCCCTTCTTGGGCCCACGTAAGCACGTCTCCTTGTGGGACCCGCCTCACTTCTCCGGTTAGTACAAGCTCTGATACCACTTGTAACTACCTTCGTCAGCTGACGTGCTAACTTTTCACCTAACTACGTTGGTAAAAAGGTTAACCTTTATGCAATAGCTAGTCACGATTTGATATATACAATTCCACTTTCAATCAACCCATCGATGTGGGACAACTAAATGAGTTCTCACATTTACCCTATCAAATCTAGGGACAAAAATACTAATCAAACGCTCATCTGTTTTCGAATAAGTTGTTTATTTATGAAAATTCTTAAAAACATGTTAAGTTAGGCGAAAACTTAACCACAGTAGTGAACGTTAATTGGGCAAAACGTCCCACGAAATATTAGATACCCAAAGAGATAAATTACACTGATTTTCCCTGAGGTTTCTACCAAATGCATCGACCTTTCCCGACGTTTCTAAAATTATACTAACCTCCCTTACTTTTGAAACTATCATCAAGATTTCTCCTTTCAATTAAATTAGGCCGAACACCATTAGTTTTGAGTACAAAATATGTGAAATACCCTTAATATATTCTAAACTAGCCAACAATATAGGTTAGTGAAAAAAACTAGTCAGCATTAAATAGAATGAATTACTATACAGATTACCAGATATGGGTATTTTAAAGAATTCATTTTTTTTTTTGGCAATTTTTGAATGCTAACATGGTTAAGAATCAGAAACCGAATCAAACGGGACCGATTTAATGGTTTTGTTGTGGGTTGGTTCCATATGTGTAACGGTCTGATTAAGATTCTCAAATCTTTAGAACCGTTAGATATAGTTTAGTTCCTAAATTTCTACAAAATCGATCCAATGCGGACCATGTACAACCCTGCCACCATGCCAAGGAAAATGAAATGAATGACAAGAAGTAAATCAAAAGAGAATAACCAAGACTTTAACTAAGATTATAGTAATCATTGACTATGAAAAACTATTGAAATGGACAGTAACAGATTCAACTTTTTAAGAATCGTATATGAATCTCAATCAGATTTGCCATACTCAATTGAGAGGAAGGACTTAGTAAGTTATGAGTACTGAGGAATTACCAAAAAAATGTAAACAAATAGTGTCCTATCAAGATGATTAATATATATTACATTACACAACGGTATTATAAAATGTCTCTCTCACAACTGTCCTTCATGGCACATTCAAGGGCCGTGATCGAATTTTAAAATTGAGTTCCAAATGATCCAAGGGTTATAAGGATTTTGATATCTCTTTTTCAAAATTCAAATTCCCAAATCGGGAGGATTCCTTTCTAAGCTTAGATTGACACAATCTTAATGTGTGAGATTAATTTCCAAAAAATGAGTTGACCTCTCCGTGTCAAAATTCGGTAGGTGTGGTTTTTATTATGAAACGATGCTGGTATTTAAACAATAATAAAGTCATCGACAACTTTACGATTTTGGACATGTAAGTTCTTTATCATTTTTATAGATCTCGCATTGATCATAGCTTACCAGACTAAAATCCTTTTTTCTCATTTCATTTCATAGAACTCGATTTTTGGACCTTAATTTTTTGCACATATTTAAATAACTCTTGAATAGTAAAATACGAGTCTAATAACAAAGGTTAAAAAAATTTGTAGGGTCAACAATAAAGAAGGATAAATCTATTTAAATTCCATTCAGAATGTGTTGCGTCATGCCTTTAGGCACGGGCAATCCCTAATTCTAACTATTACACAAAACAGCAAAAAAAATTTGCACATATTTAAAATCCTTTTTTCTCAGTTCATTTCATAGAACTCGATTTTTGGACCTTAAATTTTTGCACATATTTAAATAACTCTTGAATAGTAAAATGCGAGTCTAATAACAAAGGTTAAAATTTTTTGTAGGGTCAACAATAAAGAAGGATAAATCTATTTAAATTCCATTCAGAATGTGTTGCGTCGTGCCTCTAGGCACGGACAATCCCTAGTGAGAATATATTTTACGTTTCATGGAATAGTAGTCACTTAAAATCTCCTTGTTTTCGTTTGGTCCCTGGAAATAATGTTGAACGATGAAAAGAATACAAATGAACACACTTAATAAACTAATAGAACTAAGGGTTTGTAGCCTAGCGATTATCTCCTGGTTCTCCCATAAGCGAGACCAGGGTTTGAGCCTCGGCAGAGACATTTGAGGTTTAGGGCTATGGATAGCTTCTAGACCCCATTTGGACTAACTCATTAACTCCCCCGCGAAACCCCCACCGATGTATATCAAATGACAAAAAAAAAATTAAATAACAAACTAATCGAAAAATTAGGAAATAAAAAAGACAATGAAAATATTTTCTTGTTTATGTATGATTAAAAAACATATGTTTAAAACATATTATAAGAGAACACGAATGAGTGAGAAAATGTGTGTGAGACCTACGTGCATGTGAGGAGTTGTGTTTAGTATTGTATCCGGATGATTGTGTTTTTATCATTTTTGAAAAAAAAAGGCTGTGCTTCCGTCACGTTTTCTTTCTTTTGGTGTTTTTATGGTAACCAAATAAAAGTAATTAATTCGTAAAACATTTATTTTATAGTATCTGTGTATTTATGGTGCAACCAAAGTGATCCCCCAGTCTCTCTCTAACATTTTTCTTAAAATGGAACTCTTTTCTATTGTTAATCAAGAAGAATCTTTTATATTACATCCTTTCTGTTTGTAGAATTTATCAAACGGCCTAGTGTAAGCAAAATAATATTAGTAATGTTTCATAACCGGCGCCATAACCCAAAGTAATAATACGTAATTTGAACATTGGCTATGCCGGCTAAGAAGCGGATGAGTTTTTTTTTAAACCAGAATACCCTGAAAGGTAGGGATGGCAATGGATCGGTTTGGTCTGAATTTTGCTATTACCATATCCATACCCAAAGTATTTATCTATATCCAAATCCAAACCAATATCCGATGTGTATGATTTTTAGTGGACCAGAACCAAACCATATGGATTTGGATTTTATCCGAACTGCACCAAACCCGCATTAGTATTCGTTCTATTAATGAACATGTGAAGGAAAAAGATTATAAATTAAAATAATAAAGTAACATGCCATAATATTTTACCATTAAACACCCAAATTCCAACATAATCAAAGGAAATAACTAAATAATAAACTTTTTTTTAATGTGTTTAACCCACACCAACGAGAAAACGTAAAAGGAAAGTTTTTGAAAAAGTAGGAATCAACAACATGATCTATAAGTAATATTATATGGAGCGGTTTGGATTCGGTTTGGGTTTGGGTATGAGTTTGACCGAATACTTGCTAAGACCAAACCCAAATCCAAACCCGTCGGGTATCATGTTTCGAAAACCAAACCCGCCCCATGGGTAGGAAAAAATAAAAAAACCCTCCCCGATAGGGTTGGTTTGGTTCAGGTATCCATTGGTTTTGGGTGAAATTGCCATCCCTACTGAAAGGCAACAAGAATAACATCACTTGTTAATCGAGGGTAAATTGTCATAAATAAACTTTTATAATTTCCTTCATATACTTCAATTAATTTACCATCATATCTTGGTATTAACATAGTGAAAAATATTGCTCAAATCTCTTTAGGAAACAAGTTTTAATTTAGTTTTTAGTGGCAACAATAACAAAATTGAACGTGAAATTGTTGTATTCAAAACTCTACATAAAGTAATTAAAATGGAGTTATATTTACGTTGACTTTACACGAATGATCCATAGTAGACAATGCCAAAAAAAAAACCAAAATTATATGTTAAAAAAAAATGTGATGCATTATTTGAACCCTAGGATCCACTTGAATCTCTTAGTTACTTGGTGGAGCCCCCCCACGATTTTCAAAACAATAATCGCTCACGATTTTCAGAATAATACAACTGCGCTCATCCACGGTTTCTAGAACAATTCCACAACGCTCACTCACAGTTTTCGAAATAGTAACTGCCAGGGATGGATCCAGGGGGTTACCCGGGGGCCTGTGCCTCCGCTGATCCCCGCTCAAAACTCAAATAAAAGTATTAATATTATATATTTAGCATAATTATGTATTATAACGCTATATTTAGCATACATATTTATATATATCTCAAAAATAAAAATATAGAATTAATATTGTGCTTCAATTTTCGTTGGCCGGTTCATTTATAATTATTGATTATAAATTATTTGTTTATTTGAAGATTTATCTTTAGATTTTCTTTATTTTTAACCGTCGTGGAGAAATATTTTTAAAAAATCCATCAATAAAACCATCTCGATGGTTCTAAAGACTTGTCAATGTCAACATAAACCATACTCTAAAAGTTTTGTCTAAGATAGTGTGCTCATTTTTTTGTCCTTTTTATTTTATAAAACGTATATTTTATAAACGTTACAGTCCATAATAAATGTTTTAATTTAGCAAGATCATTGACTAGAAAGATTAATTGCACGATTATAATTAATAAGGTGCCCCCATTGGGTTGGATTTCTGGATCTGTCCCTGGTAACTGCACCCACAAATTTCAGAACAATGCAACTGCGACAATGGTTTTCAGATCGATACCACTGCGTCGACCACAGTATTGCGCCCACAATTTTTAGAACAAAAACCGCAGAGCCGCCCATCGTTTCATTTGATGTTTGCCTATAAATATAGCCCCTTCCCTACTCTTCTTGCATCTCGATCAACCTTCACTCCTTTATCCTACCTAGGTATTGCTGCAGACTGTGATTCTATTCTCTTTTTACCTCATTTTCAACATCCTTGCCCTATCAAAGCGCCGCCACCCGGCCTTCCCTATTTTTCTTAAACCTTGCACTCAAATACCACCAGCCTAAGGAGAGAAATCTAACAAAGGTAGAAGATCTCATCGAATATCACTTTTCTTATAAATATAGCTATTAGTTACTCAATTAGAATGCTTTTTCTCTATGTTATTATCTTATACATTGTAGAACAAGAGTTAGAAATCATCAGTCCAATTTTCTTGAAAAAATTGGTGACATTTATAAGGTTAAATATACTCATATGTTTTGGTTGTTTAACTGTTCATTACAGTTATAGTATCTTGATGTATCATTGCTGAAATTGAAGCCCTACCTTGATTGTTGGCTTATTTACACCTTTGACCATGGTAGTGATGTTAATTCCAATATTTTTATCTCGTGAATTTCACTGAAAAATTCACTATCTTTCAGCTCCATAATTTCACTGGACAAAAGAAACAATTCATACGAATGCCAGAATTATTCAATCAAACCAACCACCAAACAAGAAAAACTAGAAAATACTCCATAAATCCACACATAAAATTCCCAAACAAAATTGGCGCAGAAAATCCGCATTAGAGATTAAAAAAACACCCCACCATTTTCACACCACTTTTTGCTCTTCCTTTTGATCAGAGTGATGTCAGCTCACCGTATCAAATCAACAACCTCCTCATAATCCCTCAAAGCTCCGGCCTCAGCCTGGACCTCCACAGGGAACTGCCGAAGGTGTTCCACCGTCATTTGGGCCCCACCATCCCCTTTTCCGATGGAGGAGCAGAAAAGGGGATGGATTCAAAAGGCAACACCTCGCAGAAATGGACAACAAGACAAGGTACTCAAATCTAATCTGTTAGTCGTTGGCATTTTAACTTGGCCAAATCCTAGTTTATTTTTCAACTTCTCCTATATTAATTTGAGCTCGTACTTGTTTACAGGAAATGGAAGAGAAGATAGTAGATACTACTTCAGCTCCTCCGGTAGTTCTTGTTGATTGGGCATTTAAACTTGGTTTGGCTGTTAATCGCCTCGGTGATTATCAAACCTTTAGATCTTGGTCCTAGCTTTACTACGGGCTTATTTACCTTTTTGGCCCCCAATGTAGAGACGAGTACCGGCCAATTTGATCCCCAATGTATAAAATTGCTCTAACTCTGTCCACTTCCTCCGTCAAAATGAACGGAAGAGCCCGGGCCCGGGTGACCGCCCCATACAGGTTAAATTGACAGAGATCGCCTCTGTTGAGCCATCCTGTTCTTCCTCGGCACACTGACGTCGCTAAACGTCGTGAACAGAAAGGTGAAATACCCAAGGTGCCCTCCATTTTGACGGAGGAAGTGGATGGAGTTAGGGCTAGGATTAAATCGTCCCACATTTTAAATATTGGGGATTAAATTGGACAATTTTATACATTGGGGACCAAATTGGCCACTCGCCCATACATTGAGGATCAAAAAGGTAAATAAGCCCTTTACTACGCGATGTGGGAAGTACTGCTCTATACAATAATACAACCCAACCAACTCAGCCAACTACATGCACCGGAGAAACGATTCCAATACTCCAACCAAATGGAACCAACCGATACCCACTTTCCTTTTCACCCTATAACTTATGATCAATCAATGACTGAGTCTCTGTCATGGGCCTCATGGCATAATGGCGCCATTGGAAACATTTTAATTTCCACTCGATGCCATTGGGAACATATGCCACCGAGCCAAACTCCGACCATTTTCCATGGCAGTCCTAATGTCGGTAATCTCTTTCGAATCCAAAACTCAGTTCAAGTCCTTACGCCTATTCTGCTGATGCTCCTTGAACTCTGGAATTACTGATGCTATCTTTTGGCTTATGGTGAGCCAAAATCTGATTTTGTGGTGACGTAATTTCGGTAGTGAAAAATCCTAAGAGAGAAATGGTTGCGGATGAAAATCATGGACATCGAAATCATCAAGGGCCACCGGGTTGGAGAGTGGAAGCCTGGCGTAGCACTAATGCTAATTATTTATGGAAAACCGATTGGAATTGTAATTTCTGTTGTGAAACAGCTTAAGAGAAAAAGGGCGGCGAATGAAGGTCAAGGACAAGAAAATCATCAAGGGCCACCGGGTGGAAGCCAGGCCTCGCACCAATGCCAATTATTTACAGTAAACCGATTGGAATCTGGTTCGTGGTTTGCCCTTGATGTAAAAGCAAGTGCAATTTTTGATGGTGTAGCTGAGGGATGTTGCTGCTGCTATTTTGTGGCTATTTTTGCTGCAATTATGAGCCTTTGATGATTGTTAATACTGCTGCTATTGATAACGGATTGTGCCCATTCTGGTTTTGAATTATAAGCTTCTGTTGCTGCTGCTGGTGCTGTTGTTTTGTGCCCAACATTAAAATCATGGTTTTGTTCTTTTTTCCCACTTTGTTTTGGTTACTTGTCAACAGTCTCCTTTATGGGTTTTGGATGGCCTATGATTGGTAAAGGCTTAGGTGCTAACTCCGTTGGGATTTTCGCCCTCGGCTGTGCCGTTGTATCCAAGTTTCCTTTAGTCTTTGTATTTTCAAAGATTAATAAAACTCTTCTTCCCTGTTACAAACTAAAAAACCTGAAAACATTACTTGTATTCCATCTTCAATTGATACTTTTTTTTTGATAAATTATGTTCATTAACACAACCAATTACAGGAGCAAGGGCATAACCCAAAACCAAAGCAAACAGGTTCTACAAAAAAAAAACCACAACACGACACATCATACCAGCACTAGACCTGTGGCTAGCAGCGAACAAAGCATTAACTAGGGGTGGGCATGCCTGACACGAAAAATAAAATAAACCTATGTAGTTGAGCTAAAAATAAACATTTCTATGAGTAATTTTATACATTAGACATTAGTTTGATGAACTGTCAAGTAAATAAAATAAAATTTTAACTAAAAGTAGGATTTTTTGACGTGACAAGACAACACGAACCCGATACGATCCGAAACATGACACGAAAATCTGATAAGTTGAAAAATGTTATAGGAATTTATAAATAAGAATCTGATACATAACACGAAAATGACACGAAATAACCCGACGCCCACCCCTAGCATTAACAATCTACCATGCATAACCAATACAAACTCACCACTAGAGCCAGTTTGGAAACAAAAGCCTTACAGAAAATCTGCCATTGATTGCGATTATGTTCTCATTAGATCTCCTCCTATTGTTACATGGATCCTTCATATAGGTTGAAGTATCCGTGTCAATGTGTCCGACATGCATACATATTTTGGAAATTCAGATCCTCTATTGTTATGATATTTACAGAAAAAGAATATTAAATTTGCTAGAAAAGCGATGGTTATCTTGCTCTAAAGAACACAATAACCAATCTGGAGGTTTAGATTTAAATATCTACACTAGAACCTCTCAACCCAAATCTTGTTAGCTTGTCGGCAATCATATTTGCTGATCTCCTAGCAAATTGAGAAACACAACTCTCAAACCTTTTTGCACTTTGCCTACTATCTTCGACGATCACTTCTACGCTCATTGGAATTATTAGGGTCATTGAAAAAACAAAACAAAACAGTAGCACCTGAAGCAGGGAGTTCGGCAAGCCATTAAATATGATTTGTCAAGTTAGACTGCCACCACCACCGCTTTCCTTCGTTAGAGAACCATAACCACCACCACTGTCAGAATCCTAATTAAATATGTGAAATACCCATAAAATATTCTAAACTATCCAACAATATATGTTATTGAAAAAAAAACTAGCCAACAATATATGTTATTGAAATAAAACTAGTCAGCATTAAATAGAATGAATTACTATACAGATTACAGGATATGGCTATTTTAAAGAATTCATTTTTTTTTAGTAATTTTTGAATGCTAGCGTGGTTTAAAATCGGAAACTGAATCAAACTGGACCGATCTAATGGTTTTGTTGTGGGTTGGTTCCATATGTGCAACGGTCTGATTATGATTATCAAATCTTTGAAACCGTTAGATATGGTTTAGTTACTAGATTTCTACAAAATCGATCCAATGTGGACCATGTACATCCCTATCACCGAGCCAAGGAAAACGAAATGATTGACAAGAACCAAACGAGAATAACCAAGACTTTTAACTAAGATTATAGTAATCATTGACTATGAAAAACTATTGAAATGGACAGTAAAGGATTCAACTTTTTAAGATTACTGTAACCGTATATGAATCTCAATCAGATTTTTCCAAACTCAATTGAGAGGAAGGACAATTTAGTAAGTTATGAGTACTGAGGAATTACCCAAAAAAATGTAAACAAATAGCGTCGTATCAAGATGGTTAATGAGAATATTAGGTTTCATGGAATAATAATAGTCACTTAACATCTTCTTGTTTTCGTTTGGTCCTTGGAAATAATGTTGACGGATGAAAAGAATACAAATGAACACACTTAATAAAATAATGGAAAGATTAGGAAACAAAAAAGACAACGAAATTATTTTCATGTTTACGTATGATTAAAAAACATTCGTTTAAAACATACTACTATAAGAGAACACAAATAAGTGAGAATAAATGATAGTATGTGAGAATAAGTGAGAAAAGGGGTGCGGGACCTATGTGCATGTGGGGAGTTGTGTTCAGTATTGTGTCCGAATGATTGTATTCCTATCATTTTTGGAAAGAAAAGGCAATGTGCTTCCGTCACGTTCTCATTCTTTTGGTGTTTTTATGGTAACCAAATAAAAGCAATTAATTCATTTAACATTTATTTTATAGTATTGTGTTTTTATGGTGCAACCAAATGGAGTGATCCCCCAGTCTCTCTTTAACATTTTTTCTTAAGATGGAACTCTTTTTCCATTGTTGATCAAGAAAAATCTTTTATATTACATCCTTCTTGTTTGTTGAATTCATTAAACGGCATAGTGTAAACAAAATAATACAAGTAATATTTCATTACCGGTGCCATAACCCAAAATAATACTTAATTTCACATTGCACCCCAAAAGAATAACATCACTCGTTAATTTATTGAGGGTAAACTATCAAAAATAAACTTTTATAATTTCCTTCATATACTTCAATTAATTTACCATTGATTCTGGTGTTAACATAGTGAAAAATATTGCTCAAATCTCTTTAGGAAACAAGTTTTCATTAGGTTTTTAGTTTTTTCTTTTTGGTGCTTCGGAAGCTTAATTTGGTTTTTAGTGACAACAGTAAAAAAATTGTACGTGAAATTGCTGTGTTGACAACTCTACATAAAGTAAGTGGAGTTTATTTGTGTTGACTTTATACGAATGATTCAGAATAGATAATATGTGCTCATTAGTGAGATACTCTAGACCATGAATGAAGGAAGCATGATAATGAGCACATAAATTAATTTGGGTTTCTAGGCCTGCCCTCCTTGACGCCTTTCGGCTTTGATTTGAGGGTATGGTTCTGCAGCAAAACGTCCCTGTAGCTCCTCGGTTCTTGGAGGTTTAAGGGGGCCACTGTTTGAGTGGTACTCTGAGAGCAGCCACTTTGTGCATATTGCCAAAGGTTAGGTCTGTCTCCAATCATCCCCGCACATACCCCCAATCATTGGGAACTAGATGGGTTCTGTTATTGTTGTTGTTATTCAGATAGACAATGTTAAAGAAAACCAAAATTACATGTTAAAAAAAATTTGGTGCATTATTTGAACCCTAGGATCCACTTGAATCCCTTAATTACTTGGCGGAGCCGCCCGCCCACGATTTTTAGAACAATACAACAATACTCGCTCACGGTTTGCAGAATAATACAACTGCGCTCATCCATGGTTTTTAGAACAATTCCACAATGCTCCCCCACGATTTTCAGAATAGGACAATTGTGCTCGCCCATAGTTTTTAGAATAATGCAACTACGCCCACGGATTTCAGAACAATGCAACTGCGACCATGGTTTTCAAAACGATACCACTGCGCTCAACCATAGTATTGCGCCCACAATTTTTAGAACAAAAACCGCAAAGCCGCCCATCGTTTCATTTGATGTTTGCCTATAAATATAACCCCTTCCTTACTCTTTTTGCATCTCAATCAACCTTCACTGCTTTATCCTACCTAGGTATTGCTGCCGACTCTGATCCTATTCTCATTTTACCTCGTTTTCAACATCCTTGCCCTATCAAAGCGCAAACACCCTTCCCTCTTTTTCTTAAACCTTGTCTCAAATACCACCGGCCTAAGGAGAGAAATCTAGCAAAGGTAGAAGATCTCATCGACTCTCACTTTTCTTATAAATTTAGCTAGTACGCAGTTACTCAATTTACCAAAAACACCAATTGTGTCGATTATTTCATTAGAATGTGCTTTTTCTCCATGTTATTATCTTATAATACATCGTAGAACAAAAGTTATAATAATGAAATCATCAGTCAAATTTTCTTGAAAAAAAAATCGTGACAATTACAAGGTAAAATCCATATATTTTGATTGTTTAACTGTTCATTGTAGTTAAAGTATCCTGATGTATCGTTTGATGAAATTGAAGCCCTAGCTTAATTGTTGGCTTATTTACACCTTTGAATATGGTAGCGATGTTAATTTCAATATTTTTAAATCCTGGTAAACATAGCAAAAGTCAACAATATGTATTCATTCTGTAGCCTTTTTGGTAAAGATTTAACCATAGTGTTGTCTTTTATATATTTTATTCATGTAAAAAGAGTTTAATTACACTCTTATTTTCCAATTACACTTTTGACAATTCTAGATTTAGATTTCCGGATAACTCCATCCTTAAAATTTCAAGTCTCTATAACTGTTTATTCCACAATGATATTTATAGATTATGACTCTTCAGTTTTAGAATTAGAATTATCCTACTCTGGTTTTACCATCAAAATTTTTAGGTAAGGGAGTTTGTGTTGAGCATCAAAGATGGCAAAGCAGAGAGGAAGACATTGGTTGAGAATAGGGATATATAGAAGTAACATCATTGGACAAAACGGCTTCATGCCCCCGATCCCAAATATGCAAGCTTGCGGCTTATATCCCCAAAAGGACGAGGTAATTACCTTCAATTTTCATCTTTTCTGAGAATAAATACGTTAGAATTTGTATAGGATCACATGAAATGTTGCAATACTCGAAATCCACCACTGGATAGATACGATTTCTATCCACCGAATGAAGTGTCCAAAGGTGAGGCTTTCCATCCTTCCACTGTTTATTAGCCCGTCATGCATTACTAAAGATGGCTTCAACATTTACCCTCATAAATGGGCTAGTAAATGAACCGAGCTCTTTTTTTTTTTCATTCGTCATTCCTATTTCCTAATCTACGTATTAAAGACATAAAGATCTCTCGATACAACCACCATCATTATGCTCATGCTTCACGGAAGAAGATCTTTGTACTTGTCTTCGATACCCTAATAATTATCTCTCGTCGTTGGTAAAGGCATTGCCGATGGAGGAGCGGAAAAGGGGATGGATTCAAAGGGCAACACCACGCAGTAATGGACAACAAGACAAGGTACTCAAATCTAATCCGTTAGTCGTTCGCATTTTAACTTGGCCAAATCATAGTTTATTTTCAACTTCTCCAATATTCGATCCTTTGAGCTCTTACTTGTTTACAGGAAATGGAAGCTACTTCACCTCATGCTTCACAGAAAACTATCATTAAAGATCTTGGTCCTAGCTTTACTACGGGATGTGGGAAGTATTACTCTAGACAATACTCCGTAATACAACCCAACCAACTCCGCCAACCACATGCACTGGAGAAACGATTCCAATACTCCAACCAAACGGAACTAACCGATACCCATTTTCCCTTTCACCCAGAAACTTACGATCAATCAATGACTGAGTCTCTGTCATGGCATAAGGGCGCCATTGGAAACATTTTCCACTCGATGCCATCGGAAACATGTGCCACCGAGCCAATCTCCGACCATTTTCCATGGCAGTCCCAATGTCGGAAATCTCTTTCGAATTCAAAACTCAGTTCAAGTCCCTACGCCTATTCAGCTGATGCTCTTTGAACTCTGGAATTACTGATGCTATGTTTTGGCTTATGGTGAACTCTGTAATTTCTGTTGTGAAAAATCATCAAGGGCCACCTGGTTGGAGAGCAGAAGCCCGGCCTCGCACTAATACTAATTATTTATGGAAACCGATTGGAATTGTTATTTATGTTGTGAAAAAGCTTCACAGAGAAATGGCGGCGAATGATTGTCAAGGACAGGGAAATCATCAAGGGCCACCGGGTCAGCGAGTGGAAGCCAGGCCTCGCACTAATGCCAATTATTTACCGAAAACCGATTGGAATCTGGTTCGTGGTTTGCCCTTGATGTAAAAGCAAGTGCAAATTTTGATGGTGTAGATGAGGGATGTTGCTGCTGCTATTTTGCTTCTATTTTGTGGCTGTTTTTTGCTGCAATTATGAGCCTTCGATGATTGTGCCCGTTCTAGTTCTGAATTATGAGCTTCTGTTGCTGCTGCTGGTGTTGTTGTTTTGTCCCAACATTAGATTCATGGTTTTGACATCGTAAGTGTTCAAGTGTTCAAAGCTAAAATTATGGTTTTGTACTTTCTTTTTCCCACTTTGTGTTGGTTACTTGCCAATACTCTCCTTTTTGGGTTTGGGTGGGCATATGATTGGTCAAGGCTTAGGTGCCAACTTCGTTGGGATTTTTGCCATTGGTTGTGATGTTGTATCCAAGTTTGCTTTAGTCTTTGTATTCATTACTCAAAGATTAATAAAACTCTTATTCGCTATTACAAAAAAAAAAAAAAAAAACCCAGAAACATTGCTCGTATTCTGTCTTCCATTGATAATTTTTTTCTTCAGTAAATTAAGTTTATTAACGCAACCAAATAAGTATTTCTATCTACCGCTGCTTCAAACATCATACTAGAAAATTAGCTAATTTTATAACCATTGCATAATTCAAGCACTTTGGATACTTGGAGAACTTTGGGTATTTAAAGCACTTCCAATTTAATGAACTTGTCAGTGGCGGCTAGCTCATGCGGTAAAGCTCTTGGATGCCCCGCATTGCATCTCAGGATCGAGTCTCATTCCCCCCTCTTCCATGTAATAGATTAGGAATGACGAATGACAAAAAAAAAAAAAAAGATTTCTGCGAACTTCTAATATTTGTAGCCAAGGTTGACTGCCAAGACACTCTTTCGTTTGTAAATACGTAAAAAAACCTACTTCATTTTTTTGATCGGCAACAAAAATTTATTAAAACTCGACAAAGGGTACATCGAGGGAAAAGAAAGCCAAGACCATGCATAAGTGGAAGGTCAAGGCAAAAGAAAATCCAGCGAAATGCTGAAAAAAAGAAAGAAGAAAAAGGATGGAACAATGAAACCTGAACAACCCCAAAAGCCATAGCCACCACCAGAATCAATAAACTCCTACCACACATGAGGACCATCCCTACTACTGATCCTATTGAAAATGAACCCCACACTTGCAGGCCAGAAATTACTAGCCAAAGTCAATTGTGGTGGTTAAGGTGAATAGTATGTGTAGACATACATGGGAAGTGTTGCTAATTTGTAATTAGAATACAAAGCATTGTTTTTGCACTATTTATATGTGTGAGTTATTTGCACAAAGTATCATTTGTAAGGATCGTTTTTGGAATACAAATATGGAATTAGTATTGCCTATACAACCTTGCTAATTATTGGGTTTTCCGTTAGGCTATGTTTGGATGATCGGAATCTTGAGTAGGAATAGGAATATGACTACCGGGAATCAAATTCTTGGGAATTTTCTTGGGTAGGAATAAGAATATGATTACTGGGAATCAATTTCCTAGGAATTGGATACCTGGAAGAATTGCATTTCGATGTTTGGATTAATTCAGTAATCTTAAGCATGAAACAATTATTTTGCAAATTTATTAAAGTCAACATTTCCTTTTCTTAAAAATTGAGCCAGGAATCTAAGATTCTCATGGGGTAAGGGAGGGATTAGATTCCCACCCAATCTAGGAATGTGATTCTTTTTTTCCTTCACATTATTCTTTCTATTTGTGTTTTTATGGCAACCAAATAAAAGCAATGAATTCGTTTTTGTTTATTTTCTGTTTGTGTTTTTATGGTAACGAAATGAAGTGACCCTCCCTCTCTTGCATTTTTCTCAGGGTATGTATTCTTTATGAGATTAAATTCCTTATGTCGGCAGTGGGAAAATGGAAATCTTATGTTTTTCGTCACCATCATTATGGGTCCTACAATGTGTTTATTGTTGATCTAAACGGTTTATCTTGTAGAGCCCACAGAGTAATACATCCTAGCAAAAAAGTAACTTGATTGAACATCTATAAGCATATCAAAATTTAAAGTTTGGTTATATAAAATGGTTAATTGGGAAGCCTTATTGGCTGGACTGCCGTTGGTCTGTAGACCCTGGGGCAGAGCTATTCGTAGCTCGGTCCTATCCTTGCACCGTACCGTGGTGCTATAGTTAATTATGCATTGCGTACCTGGCCTTGCTCGTGGCCCTCCTAGCTCAGCCTCTCTTCGGGGCACCCCTATAGATTAGGGCCGAGCTAGGGAACCTTTAACAGAGTGCGGGTTTTACCCTCTCTAGTAACTCCCTCGCGGACCTCCTCGCAATGCAAAGCGTAAAAATCCAACTCATTCATCATTTTCCACTCATCAATTGCCAAACTCGCTAGTTGTGCCAGTTTTCTACTTAATGCGTCGGCTACCACGTTTGCCTCATTTCAATATCTGATAAAAGATTAAGTAGTTCTTGCAATTGCGTTTTCCTCTTAAACCTTAGATTTGATATGTTTTTCTTCCAGGAGGTAGAGCATCTTTTATCCAGGGTGGATCAGGCTCCATCCGTACCAACACTAGAGGCTTTAATACCTGTGAAGAAAGCGCTGATTACTCAGGACCTATTGAGGCATTCAGAAATTGATGTGAAGGTTTCTGTTGCCTCATGCATTATTGAAATTACAAGAGTAACAACACCTAATGCGCCGTATGGGGATGAAGAAATGAAGGTATTCATAACACTTCAGATTTTTTTTTCTCCTTGTCACATGTATGTGTCTTAATTACCCAAAATCCCAACGAAAACTCCCTTTTGTTTTTCATATCGTTTTCGTTGACTAATGATATGATTGATGAAGGGTGAAATCTGACCTTGATTCTGGTCCCTTAGATTGGCACAAGATATCTTCAAACTTACAATAATGGCACTCGAGAAATTGTCACGTCATTCTGGTCGCTGTTATACCAAAGCTGTATCCATTCTACATAATATTGCAGCGGCCAGATCATTCTCGGTGATGCTGGACCTTGAGTTGGATGTTTTAATTGTAGAGATGTTTCAGCTGTTCTTCAATACTATTAGGTAAGAGCTGTTTATGTGATCGTATTTATTTTGACTTGTTACCATCTCTTATGGTGCTCGGGTCTGTTGCTCTGCCATTTTTACCTTTTTTTCCTTTGTAATTTAGAGCGTGTGCATTAGTTCCAGTACAAGAGGGATTAAAAACATGACAAGAAGACAAGTATGAAAAAACTTGTGAATTAACTTAGTCTATTTGTTTTGAACTTCTTACTTCCACAATACACACCCAACACCGTAGATGGAAAAGGCAATGGTATGTGATAGTATGTGGGCATGTGTCAAAATTTTTATTTATTTTGTAACTTGTGTGTGTAAGATTCATAACAATTTGAATGATTTCTTATCATACAGGTGATATAATTTCTCTTCGTAGATAATTAAAAACTGACAAATTTCCTTGCTCAATTTAAAGGTCCGGCCACCCCCACTCTGTATTCTCATATATGGAGGACATCATGACATCTGTTATACAAGGAACTCGGAAAATTCCTGTGGCACTTCTCATTCCTCTTCTAAGTAGCACGAAAAACCAAAATCAGGATACTTTACCTTACCCAGTTGACCACGATGCCACTCTCAATTCCGCTGAATTTGGTGGTTACTTTATGCTGAGCCGAACCACCATTTATCGCCTCCAACCACACAACCACGTTGCTCCCTTGACGGGGTGGTTGATGAAGGTGTCAGACCGAAGAGACAATACTCATCCACTGAATCCTTTATCGGATATCGAAATGAGGCACCCGATACACGTCAGGGTATTGGAGATTGGCATTTCGGTAATCTATGAGACGTATGCCCTTAAATTCGTACATTACACGCATGAAGCTCCTAGTAGCCTTACTTTTTTTGATACACCTTTTAACATTGCAAGAGCGGTTTATTCTATGAACTGTGTGTTGGAGGCAACTTGGCGGTCATCTATAATACTGGCCATCTGGCGGTATTCAGGATAGACGTGTGTAAATGGATCCTAGACACCAATATCCATAGCTTTTATGAGGATATTCTGAATTTCGAAAGGATGGTATATGCTATTGATGACACGGGGAGACGTGTAACATTGGAAATGCTGGATTCAGTGCTGACTGTGACAGAGGTTGCTTCAGAGCTTAACATGGACTGTAGATGAAGTTTCCGAAAGAAGTATTTGGTGGAGTCGACAAGTGATATACTTATGCTTGATCAATATAGCAACGCACATTCATATGAGATTGACCGTGATACTGTAACCAGCGAGGTTTACAATACACATGCCCACATACTATCACATACCATTGCCTTTTCCATCTACGGCGTTGGGTGTGTATTGTGGAAGTAAGAAGTTCAAAACAAATAGACTAAGTCAATTCACAATTTTTTTAATACTTGTCTTCTGGTCATGTTTTTAATCCCTCTTGAACTGGAACTAATGCACACACTCTAAATTACAAAGGAAAAAAAGGTAAAAATGTTAGAGCAACAGACCGGGGCACCATAAGAGATGGTAACAAGTCAAAATAAATACGATCACATAAACAGCTCTTACCTAATAGTATTGAAGAATAGCTGAAACATCTCTACAATTAACTCAGCCAACTCAAGGTCCAGCATCACCGAGAATGATCTGGCCGCTGCAATATTATGTAGAATGGATACAGCTTTTTTATAACAGCGACCAGAATGACGTGACAATTTCTCGAGTGCCATTACTGTAAGTTTGAAGATATCTTGTGCCAATCAAAGGGACCAGAATCAAGGTCAGATTTCACGCTTCATCAATCATATCATTAGTCAACGAAAACGATATGAAAAACAAAAGGGAGTTTTCGTTGGGATTTTGGGTAATTAAGACACATACATGTGACAGGGTGAAAAAAAAAATCTGAAGTGTTATGAATACCTTCATTTCTTCATCCCCATACTGCGCATCAGGTGTTGTTACTCTTGTAATTTCATTAATGCATGAGGCAATGGAAACCTTCACATCAATTTTCGAATGCATCAATAGGTCCTGAGCAATCAGCTCTTTCCTCACAGGTACTAGACCTCTAGTGTTGGTACGGATGGAGCCTGATCCACCCCGGATAAAAGATGCTCTACCTCCTAGAAGAAAAACATATCAAACCTAAGGTTTAAGAGGAAAATGCAATTGCAAGAACTACTGAATCCTTTATCGGATATTGAAATGAGGCACATCGAAATGGAGAGTTTGTAGAACCCAATATCCTCAGTTATCAGATCGCGTTGTTACTGATGCTGGAATCGAGGTAATCTCGAGTAAGCTTCTAGGGTTGCGTAAAATAGATATTACTGGGAACCGCTGTTGTTCTGATAGATCTCTCATTGCTTTATCATCCAATTGTGTGCATTTGGAAGAAATTCAATCTATTGACAACTGCATAACAAAAGATGGCATTGGTTTTGTGCTATACCATAGCCCCAACTTAATTTCTCTCCAAGCTAAATATAGATCACCGCGAAATTCATCTTTCAGTTTTGAGGCTTCGAAGATATGTACAAACACTCCATCGTGTCAATTTTCGAGTTCGATTTGTGTGGAGCGGAGTTACTTAGTAATGCTAATAACCTGGAAAATAAGAGATTGCTCATGGAATGCATGATCTGGAAAATAAAAATCAAACTCGCCAATTCCCCACTTGTGGCATTACCTCCCACCCATGTCTTGAGACGAAATCAAAAGGGATTGTGGTGGACACCCATCGTGTCAATTTTCAGGTTCGTTTTGTGTGGAGCAGTTGCTTGGTAATCCTTATTACAGTCATGGAAGTTGAAGAATCACAACCCGCATGCGTCAAATAAAATAAACTAAAAAATACATCGGAAAAGGGGGCAGGCGGCGCAATCTGTTGTGAAGGTTCTTTGAGAAAAGGTTTTTTAGAGAGAGAAAGAGAAAGGTCGGGTTTTGTCCTAAGTTTCTTATTGTAGGTCTTGGATAAAAGAAATAACTATATTTTGATGGTGTTTTGCCCGAATAGCATAATGGCACTTGTTTTTTTCCCCATAAATAAGGTAGTAGAAAGCCTTATGTCATAGTATGTTGTGTTAAAAAGTATAATTGTTTATTGATTATTTATTAATTGTGGTGAACGTTGTTTAAGTATAACCTAGATTTAGTATTTTGGCACAAAATAGTAAAATTCAAATAAGTCCAATTGACAAAGCCCAAAGATTATTTTGGCACAAGAAAGTAAATTCAGAACAAGTCCAATTGACAAAGCCCAAAGATAAAGATATTATTGAAATAGATATATAAATATCTAGTTTATAGAAACTCTAGAATATCTAATTTCTAGAAGCTCTAGAATTTTATAACTTCTAGAAACTCTAGAATATCCTTGTGAAATACCTAAAAACAATTGTGAGAATTAGTCACATGTGTAGTTCTAGAATCTACCTAAAAGTTTATCTTGCATGAAAATATCTTTGGAGTAAAGTCTTCCATGCAGTAGTATAACTAGGGCTGGGTTCTAGCAATTTTGATCCAAATCCCTAAAAAAGTTTGAGTTCAAGTATAATACAAATATTCTCCTTCCCCACTCTTGTCTTAAGTATTTCTCTCTCTTCCAAAATCTTTTCCAACCAAAATTTAGAAACGTTAATTTTCCAACAAACATATCTTAAGATACGCTATACATATTCTAATACGATTTAGGAAATGAAAAATTATCTACGATACTGTAGACATCCCAATTTGGACCCTCCAAATACCCTTACATTGTGGCCGATATGCTCCCCAATGATGACATGGATCAAAACATGCCTCGAAAGCTTCGAACAATGCTCTTTGTACTCAAAACCCAAACAAAAACTTTTTCAAAACAAACCCAAACATACACCATCTCCTAGTACATTCAAAACCCTCTTTTTCGATATATGATATGTCCCAATCCATTTTAAAATGAGAGAAATGCGATTGTTTTACCCGAAATCACTAATTTTCCAACCTTCTGAGGGTAAAATGGTCATATTCTTGGATGCAAAAATTATTGTGAATTCAAACAGCTTGGGTTAGAAAGTAGACTCAACAAGCTTTCCAACACTTCAACCCACGCACAAAACGGAGTTCGGTAGCACCCAGAGTAGCCTCACAAAGTTTGGTCTGCTGTGCAGTCAGACTGGTGTGCACAAGTTGCAACTCTTGCGCACGAGTCTCAACTCGCACAAGTTGAATAGCACACGCATCTTGTTCAGGAAGAATTTCATTATGGTTATTCGATTCCTGAGGTTCCTTCTTCCCCTCAAAACCTGGTCCCATGTTCGAGGACCATTTTGACACTTTTGGCCCTTTTGAACCCTTCTTTTTGCACCCCCTTAAGTCTATAAATACCTCCCTTCTCTTTAAAAAATAGCCAGCCCTAGTGACACTCTCTATTTCACTCTCTCACTCTAAAAATACCTCTCATCAACCATCCTCAAGCCTTGCAAAACTCAACATCATCCCATACATCTCCTTTACACCTTTTCTCTTATATCAACCAACATAAAACTCCAAAAATCCCCTAAAAATCCTATCTTCAAAGCTCAAACTTTCATCTTTTCTTTTAAACACTTCCCAAACCACCAGAAATATCAACCACTTCTAGTAGCTCTACTATCCAAGTTCAAAGGAGCATTGTTCAAGCCCTTCCAAAGGTAAACTTGGTCTTTGGGCCATCATGTTGGCCTCCTGAGAAATATCAACCACATTCCAGTTCCTCGCACTGGTAGTGTGTTTAAAAAAGGGATTTACAAGCAATCAAAATGAACTTTTCAAAAAATCAAGCATCTAATATGACTTGTGCACACAAGTCCTTCTCTGGTGACCATTTTCTAAAAATTGGTTTCCTGTCATTTTCTGTAAAAATGTGTGTTCGTTATTTTATTGATAGGTCATGGTAGTACTCTCCTTCTTCATTTCTTATAAAAACCAGTTTGACTATGGCGACAAGATTCATCGGAAAATCAATTTGAGTTGTGTCAAGACTGTTGGAAATATTAGTTAGAATTTCTATAAACATATATAATTGAGGATAACGACACAACAAACAAATTATGACGATACTACAAATATGAAATAAGAGAGATTAGGAAAACTTATATTGATCGAGGCACGCGTAAAGCGCTCTCCTAAGAGAAGATATGTCACCGCTTACACCGAGTTGTGTGACATTCCACTCCCAAGATACAACGATCATCCACGGAAGCTTTGTGTACAGCTAAAGCTTTCCACACGAATCAAGAATCACCCGTATGCTCAAAACAATAAAATCTGAATCTAAATATATGTGTGTTGCATATAGCTCATAGGTTCTATAAAATATTTTTCAAGAATCATCTCTTTCATCTTGTGGACTAGCCACCTTTATATAGGAAAACAAAATTCCTATGCAATTAACCATTGCATATAATATGCACTTAAATACACAGTATAATATTTTGGAGTTACAAATATTAGTATCCAATGAGCACCAACTTAATTAGTAAAATTAATGACATGATAAATAATATTAAATAGGTTTTTTAAAAGCTTTTTCTAACAATCCCCCACAAGATTTTAAAAACCTTTTGAAATTGAAACCAACATACATATTATACATGAGCATTTTTACTGCACAATGGGTGTAGGTACCTTCCGGGTTTGAACATACACTTAGTGAAAGTAAGTTCCGTTTGAAGGCGCCACAGTGAACTAAATGTCTTGAACTGGGTCCTTGAGCCAAACTTCTGCTTACCCCACACACAGTACGGGCAATTCATTTTGATTCTAGTCAGGTTTGCGCGTTACGGTCATGCGCACGTATCCTGTATCATAACTGTCTTCAGGGAGTAGCCTAATCTCCCACAGTAGCGACCCCACTACCACACTCACTTAGGTGAGACCTTCCGAGTTATCTGTGACCGATACCCCGTAGAATTCCTGCCTTGGACTCATTCAGAGCTAAACTCTTCCTCAAGCGTCACAATAAAGATCACTATCACCATAGGAATGAGACTAGGGAATACCCCTCAATATAAAAGTCGTGATCTTTCTAGTCAACCTACAGTTTCGTTATTACCCATTGAACCTTCTTCATGGGATCTCCAATCACAAAGGTTGGGTGTCCACTGTGATGACTAATTTATAGGCTTCCGTTTTAAACCCCTCGATGTTTTTTTTTTTTTTTCCTGATTAGCCTGCGCACTAACCATTTATAGGCATATAGCATATTATACTTCCTTTCTAGCATGCCATTTTTCCCGAGGGACTCATCAAAAAATTGATGTTTAGGACCCCATCAAGTCCTTTTGTTTCCAACCAAGGCAACACATTTTTTTTTAATATACGATCGATCAAATTCTTTTCAATGAAGGCAATATCGACTTGAGGCAATTTCATTTAATCCAATTCTCTCACCGAAGGCCAAATTGATTAAAGGCAATATGTATGCTTTAGAACTAGTACGTGTACTCATATAACCGAGGCAACATCGAACCCACATGTTCCAAAATCAATCGAGGCAGCAAAAATTTTTCCTTTTATAGATACTGGACTCATAAAATGAGTTTGGTCCTTTCTTTTGAATCGGAGCAAAATATATTTTAGACCCATCAAATAAACTTGGTCTACAAGGATTTTGACAATTGTCGTCCTCGGTAGCCAGTAGCCCTCCACTAGGAATCACTAATTTTAGTGACCAGTAGCCTTCTACTAGGAGCTACATATTGTGGTCAGTAGTCTCAATAAACTACTAGGAACCAGTGTCTTTGTTTACCAACATCTCACTTCCACTTTCATTTAGAGTCTTATAAATCGTTTTCTCGCCTTATGTTGGCCGATGATCTTGACCCCCACATGGAACCACGTTTTTTTTTCCGTTTCATAAATAGAAATGCTCACTTTCAGAGTTCTTATATCTCTTTTCCTTCACGTGACTAGTAGTCTAAGCATCTACTAACTGTCATGTGTTGTCCTCGTGTAGTTAGTAGTCATATGACTCATCCACTTCTTTTGTTTCCTTTTCGAGGCTTTTTCCCGATCACAAGGCCAATAGTCTTTTCACTACTAGGAGCCTTTTCAAATAACTCGTATATGTCGTTAAAAATTATCGGATCCTTATTTAGTTTATTTCGAACCCCCGCATTTCAAATATATATTTCCTTAAACTTTGTCAAAAATAAGTTTAAAGACCATTGAACTTTCAAAATAAAGGAAAATATTCCTTTGAACACGCAAATGAAGTTTGTAACTTCTCAATTCAATGTAATTAGTATATGGAGAAAAATATGAACAATAACTTTGTAACCCCATATAAATACAAATCAAAATTGAACTCATAAATATTTGTTTTGGGCCATTGTAAGCTTCAGAACATATCTTGTAATCATGAAATAATTTTCCACAATCAAAATATACTCTTTTTTTCGCTATCAATTGACTAATATTTAAGCAATCAATTAAACTCATTTATAGGTTGGTCATAAAAGAAATTGAAAAATAGTTGTCAATATCTCTTCCTCCTTTCTTTTTTTTCCCTCTCAAAAGAGAATGAAGTCCAATTTATTTTTTCCACAAACTCCTTCCTGTTAGGGGTAGCATAGAAACTAGTTCAATACACGGACTTGGGTGGGTGCAGTGCACCTAGGTTCTATGCACCGTGCTGTGCATTCCTCGGCCGTTCGATCATGTTTTGGACGGCCTAGATGCATTCGGCAATTTTAATTTAATTTTGACTTACTTTATTGGTACAAAATCAAAACACATCCGGACCGTCTAAAACACAATTGGATGGCTGAGGAGTGCACATCACCCACCCTGTTTCCTCCATACACAGACTATTATACAAAAAAAATATGAGTTCCCAATTCAATAATTGTCATGATCACCCATTGATAGAATGAAGTTTTCAAGCACAAGTATGATTATAAAATTACTCTCCATCATTTTCAAGGTATGTATAAGACTAATACCTTCATCAGATACAACTTTTGACCATCTTACTTCAAAATTGGTTATACAAAATTTTAAACCGCATTCTAGCTCCGGCATGGAATAAAAAAAAATTTGCAAACAGAAAATAATTGCAAGCGTCTTTCTCTTTTTACTCCATATGACATAAAGAACTTGTAATATTTTTTTAGAGCAAATCGACTCACCAACCACTTTTACTAGGATCTCTCATTCTAGCCGCGAGTCTCCCATTTTAAGGACTAAGGATAAGTAATAAAAATTAATGCTTTGAAAACCTTTGACCATGAGCTACAAATTCTAAGGCTACCCACATTAAAATCCCTTGATTATATTTATGGTGCCATATAGTAACTGACATGATAAAGCTAATAATTAAATCAATCAAACATATTAAGGTTAATTAATAATTTTAAATCACAAAATATCTAATAATCCACATAGACAAAAATTTATACTTAGAGGTTCTAAAAATAACTTCCACGGTTGGATAGACAATGAATTGTAACAACGGGGTAATATTCTGTGAAACCAGTTCATCTTAGTTAACACATATCAAACATTTTTATTTCATCAAACAAAACATGAACTCTTTAATTAAGATGTAAAACTCTGTCTCTTGTTCATATACCCCAGCAACAACTAGAACCTCTTTTATAAAACCACTCCAATACCATACCAAAAATGGTTGAAATGAAAACGATGTGATGAAAACCACAATTCACCTATACCAGATAGCACACCTTCACAATAGCTCTCAAGAACGCAAATGAAACACAAAATCACGGGTTAATGCAAAATCGAAACAGCAAGACAAACAAAACATTTTAAAGATATTCTTGCAAAATATTATCTGATTATTTGCAAAGACTTGTCTACATGATATTTACAGAAATTCCAAAGACTATATCTTCTCTTAGATTGTTGGAAATATTAGTTAGAATTTCTGTAAACATATATAATTGAAGATAACGACACAACAAACAAATTATGACGATACTACAAATATGAAATAAGAGAGATTAGGAAAACTTATATTGATCGAGGCACGCGTAAAGCGCTCTCCTAAGAGAATATATGTCCCCGCTTGCACCGAGTTGTGTGACATTCCACTCCCAAGGTACAACGATCATCCATGGAAGCTTTGTGTGCAGCTAAAGCTTTCCACACGAATCAAGAATCGCCCGAATGCTCAAAACAATAAAATCTGAATCTCAATATATGTGTGTTACATATAGCTCATAGGTTCTATAAAATATTCAAGAATCATCTCCTTCATCTTGTGGACTAGCCACCTTTATATAGGAAAATAAAATTCCTATGCAATGGTTATTAACCATTGCATATAATATGCACTTAAATACACAATATAATATTTTGGAGTTACAAATATTAGTATCCAATAAGCACCAACTTAATTGATAAAATTAATTAACATGATAAATAATATTAAATAGGTTTTTTAAAAGCTTTTTCTAACAAGCACAACTCGTGCGCACCAGTTGCAATTAGTGGGCACGAGTTAATTGCTATTAAACCCGTATTTTATTTTCATGCTTGCTCAAGTTCGTAAGGGCATCCATAGTGGGCTCTCTAAATATGTCTCCTAAAATGACTCCAAAAATAGACACGTAAGTAAAAGTGGGGTCCAATTTTGTGTGTTAAGAATTTGCTAATTTAGGAGTATGAGAGTACTCTAATGGACTCTCTAAAATTAGCTCATAGACTATATCTTAAGATTATTTATGGACACAAAAATGAAAGTGGGTCCCTCGTTGCCCCCCTCCCTCTTCTCCTTCTCTCTTTGGCCCCGTTCACTTGTCAAGAAAGTAAGGGAAAGGAAGGGAAATTTAGTTTTCCCACATAGTTTGGAGTTTTCAGTTACCAGGAAAGTGATAGGATCCTGGAAAATAATTTTCCCACCAGGACTCACTTTCCCTTAAAACTGATCCTACAAAATATATGGAACTTAGCATCGCGGGAAAGTTCTAACCACTCTCCATTCTCAAATTTTTTGCGCCAACATTCTCCCTCACCCACTTCATTTCTCCTATTTCGTATTATTCTCTATTTTTTTTATTTTCTACTATAAATATAGGCAACATAGTCAATATATTGATTTTGTGGATGTGTGTCTCTAATTTTTATCAGTCTTTTGTTATGTTTGTACCCACCAATTAATCACTGCTGGTTAAAATTGGTTTTATTTTATCTTATCTACTCATCTTTAAAGCATCCACATAAGCCGGCTAGTTGGCTTTTTTTTTATTCAATTTTTATTGTATTTATTAGTTTGAGTCAATTTTTTATTTTCGTCTATACGAGAGAAATCGAAAAAGTAAAAAATTAAGAATGAAACTCAAAATTCTTTGAATAAAGAGAAAAATAAGCAAAAAAAACAATTTTTTACTTGTTTTTATCTTTATTCAAAAAATTAGAATTTCAACCATTATTTTTATTTTTCTGATTCCTCTCGTCGAAATAAACCAATAATCTATAAAAATTTAACCCGAAATAAATAGATATGAAAAAGTTGAATAGACAAAAAAAAGTCAACTGACTTATTAAGCCAAATCAGTCTAAATAATTTGTTACGGCTTATTTTAGAGTTGCCTAATGATTCAAAAGTAGCAATTCATGTGTATTAATTTTTTGCCCAGATGTATAACTCCCAAAATTACTTTTATTCAAAATAGCTATTGAATCATTACAAAAGAAGTTTCCCATAAGTTTCTTCTTATTGGCAATTGAACAACTAAGTTTTAGTTTTCCTATATAATTCCTTTGTCAAATGAACAGTCAAAGGAAAATAGATTTTCTTTTCCTTTACTTCACTTCAATTCACTTTTCCCAGGACTAACTTTCCTGCACAACATTCCTGACAACTGAATGGAGCCGGGGTAGGGGGAGACGGAGAGGAGAGTGGCGGCTAAGGTAAGGTTTTTAGAGAGTTTGTTTTGAGATGAGATAGTAATTATGATTGTGTAGACAAGTGATAGTTTGGAGGTTAAAGTTGAGTGAATATAGGCTTGGTCATAAGTAGTAGTAGCAAGTGGTGACTAGCTCATACGGTAGAGCTCTTAGATGCCCACACTGTCTTACGGGATTGAGTCTCGTTCTCCCCTCCCCATGTAATAGATTGGGAATGACGAATGACAAAAAAAAAAAAGTAGTAGTAATTATTTAGTGGTTGTGGAGCACTGTTAACGTGGTGCCCTAACATCATTCTTCATCACATATTTAGGTGAAATCATAAATTTATAATTGACCATCACATATTCATGTGATGAAAAAGGGTAACACCATGTAATGGTGTCTTAGAATCACACAATCATTCTCCATTTACGAGGTTACCAACGATATTACTTGAACTATAAAAAAAATAAAAAAAAAAGTTACTGCAAAAATCCATCGTGGGCTCGTGCCCACACTGGTATCTCCCTCCGCCACTAGGGTCTTGCTCTGACTTGAGTTGAACTCCCCGTTATTGCACGATAAAATTGGTCTTCTAGAATTAGTCAAGGTACATATAAGTGGGCTCCAAACTTGAGTTATAAAACAAGGACGCAAGGGAGGTGCTACGGAGCCTTGTGTTGCGCAGCGTGCTCTGCGGCGACTTTCGGAGCCGCGCCGGCATCGTTTTGACGATCCGAGACGTCCACCATGTAGAGCTTGTCGAGTACTACAATTGTACCAAAAATCAACTCGATCGGATATTTGTAAGTGCCTCATTGAAACATATATAACTTCAAAAAAATCAGAACACATATAACTTGAAACAGTGGATGAAGACCATTGAACCCATTTTTTTCAAGTTATTTGTGTTCCGATGAGGCACTTAACGATATCCGATCGACTTGATTTTTGGTAGAATAATAGTATTCAACAAGATCTACGCGGTGGACGTCTCCAATCGCCAAAACAATACCGGCACAGTGACAAAAGTCGCCGCATAGCACGCTGCGCAACACCTCCCCTGGTCCATAAAACAAAATCCATTAATATTTAATAAGTAAAATAAGTTAGTAGTAGAGCATCTCCAACCTATGACTCTCTAAAACTCCATTTTGGATGTGCAAATTACATTTTTTTTAATCAAAAAGCAAGTTTAGAAATTTTCACTATTCATATCAATTTTTTTTTATCAGACTATTCACATCAATTCCAACCCCAAATCTTAACTTTTGTCTTCAAAATTGAACCCGGCCCAAAGCTTCCCACTCTTAATGTTTCAAAAACTTACCACCCAACAAATGAAATATAATCGCACCAGGACATGCTTCCCCTGAAGAGCCAACTGGTGTTCTCATGTTCCCACCAAGGTTTCGATCTTAATTTGGTGTGCATCAAATGATAGAATTGCTACTATTGTTGTGCAGTTAATAAATTTGGTGTGCTGGTACCAATAAAAAAATGTTTAAGAATAGTTAAATATATAGAAAATGATGAGTTTGTAATTTTTCAAAACAAATTCAAGATCAGACACATTTTAAAGGTATCGTCGATATATTTGTAATGGTACCAATTTTAAGAATGTTAAATCTATAACAAGAAAGTTATTCACATTCTACATAAATGCAGCAAAAAGTAAAAGGGACATAGATGGTATTAGAATTTGACATCAACGCATAAAATGGGTAAAATAGGGTTTTGAAAGAGGATTGATATTGGCACTCCCCATTTTGATATTGACACTCCCTATTTTGTGTCGATTAGGTGAAGTTACTAAACCACCATTGTAATTACAAAACAAGAGATAAATGTAATTATAAATTACATGAGTGGTTTAGTAACTTCAACTAATAGAAACAAAAAAAAGAGTGCTAATATCAAAATGGAGAGTGCCAATATCAATTCCCTTTTGAAAAAGATGAATAGTGAAAAGTAAAAATGGAGATGGATCTCCATTTTTTAGCTGAATCGGTATATTTGGAGACAAAAAATGAGGCCTCCAAGTTGGATATCATATGACATATGGTTTCCATAGCTCCAAAATATGGAGTTTTGAGCTTTGCTTACCCCATGTTCATAGGATTCAGATCCTGTCCTGGGAAATTTTTTTGGGTGCAAATAGGGTAGGGATGACGTGGTGCCTCTTCGGCGCACCCGAGCCGTCCATATCTCCTGTCTTGGTGACTATGGTCTAGTCCCGCCCATAATTGTGATTTGCGGGTTATGTAGGCCCCACTTTAATGATCCAATTTCTTATTGTAGAACTTGACATCACATGTATCCTTTGAAAACATCAATTTGATCGAATTCTGTATTGATCCTTGATCGGATCAGACGTCTTTTAATCATAAAAATGGTGTTACGCACACTAGATAGGAACCCAATTGTTGCAAGTTAATGCGTTTCGATAAGCAATAAATACAAATCTGATCAAGATGGTTTTTTTCATGGTTATTCACCTTGCAAAATTCTAAATGAACGATTCCGATAATTGAATTGAGTCCACCATGGCCCACAAATTGTAAAAACTTGACGGGAGTGGACCACACCGAACTGAACAGGTGTTGATAGGGAGTAAAGTCCTGTTATGTACACGTGGCTTGTTCCGGAATTCCAGAACAGAAAGCAGTCATGTGAGTGGAGCCCTCCTTAAAAAGAATTTAGTACTCACCGTCACGGATGTACAATATAACTCCCCTTCTAGGCAGTTTTTTTAAGGAAACATTTGGCATTGACCTTACAACGGCTACTTTCTGTCCTCTGTTTTTTCCCCTCTTAAAACCCTTCCAAATCACTACAGTCTCTTGCAATCCACAAAGAAGTGAAACAGAGTCTTCAAATCGCAAATCGAAACCCATCAAAAACAAGATTCACAGCAAGAGAGGAGAGAGAAAGAAAGAAAGATTACTGGGTTAAGAATGGAAATCGAAATAAGGGAAAACATGATGATGGTGGTGGTGGTGGAGTACTTGGGTGACTCAATGTCGAAAGATCTCCTCTGCAAGTTCCCCGACTACTCGGCTTTCGATTTCGACTACTCCCAGAGTTCGCTGTGGTCTCCTTTGAGGAAGTTAGCCTACAAGAACGACGAGGACGGGGACGAGGAACAAGACGAGGGTTTGTTGCTCGTTAACACTTTTAAGAGGGTTACCGGAAACTTGAAGAAGAAGATCGTTACGGGTACTCAAGGGTTTCAGAGCAAAATCCAGAGTATTAATGGTCAGTATAACAAGATGGTGAAACAGAGGAAGATGAACAAGAAGAAGAAGAAAATCGCAGCCTTTGATTTCTCTCCCAAGCCTGTTTCTGGCTCTACCCCAAGAAAGGTACTTTCTCACTTTTTCTTCTACCCATCTTGGTCTTTTTGTCTTCAATTTTATCAGATTCGTGTCTTTAGTTACTCCCTCTGTCCCAAATTGTATTGTCTGAAAGAGTTGGATTTTCGAGATTTGGACAAACAAATTGAGTTGAATTTTCGAGAGATTTGGACACACATTGAGACGGAAGAAGTATGAAAGTGCTGATATTGAGAAAATTGGCATAACATTAAAATTTGAGTAGATGCTGGATGATGTGGAATGGGGATTTTTTTGTTTTTGGAAAACAGAGTGCCCATTCAAGAACAGACATGTCAGATGTCACCACAAAAGTGATCCGAACCCTTTATTTTGTTCGGCTCATCGAGTTTCTCGCACGTACGTAAAAATATTACCTTGATCAGACATTTTTTCAGACATTACACGAACAAAACACGTTTCTTTCTTCTTCTTCCTTTTGCAAACAACGCCTTGCATGATTTTGGCAATAAACTTCAATCAGACCGATGTTGGGTCAATGTGGTTTTTAGCGTAGGTGACAAAATCAACGAGCCAAGTAGCATGAACTGTTCGGATCACGTTTTTGCGCTAGGGAGGGGGCTATTCATTGATTATTACACCTATTTAATTTCTCTATTAGACCAATTAATTCCGGTATTAATTCAAATAGATTTAAATTTAGTTGTTGGATTCATGAGTTTTTTTTTCTTTTTCTATTTTTTTTGTGAATGCAATTTCTAGAAATTGACTCTATCGTCGTACAACTAATATTCATGCAGGGATGGAACAAGCTTCTGAAAGTTGCCTCTAAGCGTTTCAAGAAGGCTACCAAGAAAAAAGACCCCATCTCTCATATCAAGCTTAATTAGCTATCCAATTGTGTAATTTTATGTATTCAAATTTCTAGTCTATCTTCTTACCAACTTATCAGGGTTCCCTTATTCCCTCTTTATTTGTCGCACTTGCATGTTGCATCCCTTCAATCAAATATTGTTATATCGATATTTATTTTGTCTCACAAGGCCTCGCTCACATAGTGATAATTTGCAGTTCGGGACGATATGGGTTCGAGTCGGACAAAAAACATCCCAATTAGCGGTCTGAGTTTGGACTGCAGAGAACTGGATCCTTTAGAAAGACTCGAGTCCATTAGTCATATCAACTGATGGGCTCGGTTGGGCTGAAATGAGGTTTTGGTTCTTGAAAATCAATTCTAAAGGACCCCAGTGTAATTTAGGTGGCCAAATGGAGCCAGCCGTAAACCCCCCCCCCCCCTCAGCAATTTTTTCTTCCCATCTAATTGCTTATGAGAGGAATAAATTTTGATTCTTCCCATTCTTAGCAAAAAATTAAAATTAAAATTAAGTGAACATTATTTCTAGTATCCACTTCTCTTCCTTGCATTTTACTAGAGTAGAAAAATGCAGTCTCGTAGTGGCGTGCTAATGTGGCAAGTCACTGCGGCACCCAATGATTAATCTAACAACTAACGAAGCAAAAATTCGCAATCCGAAAAGGGAAAAGGTTGGCAAGACACCAACAAAGTCAACAAAAGACACCAAAATTACACCAAACAACCACTCAATTTCTCTGCTAGAAAACTACCACTGCCTATTCCCATGAAACCTCAATCCGATTGACAGCTACTCTTACCAAACATCCAACCCATTTCACTAAAGCTCCAAACTACCTTCCCATTTGCCTATTCCTCCGATTGACTCATGCTATATGTTAATGATGTAGTTTGCCTTCAAAAGCTTCCAATCTCTCATATATCCCTAATTTCTTAGAATTTTCAATTATAAGTTTTTGGAGACCGATTTGTTGTTGTCTCCCACAGCGGATCCATGCATGAGAATGTCCATGTTAGGCATGGGTGTGAACATGGACGTGACCGGCGTGTTCTCCGGTAGTCATCATCTCCTTGTCAACACCACCACCATTACTATTACTGTAGTAAGAAGTGGGAAATGTGTGTCGAATACTATAAAGAAATATTGAAATAATATCTAATGTGATGAAAGAAATTCAAAAAAAAAAAAAAAAAATACCACCATTACGGCATAAAATTGAGATGGAGGGAGTAATAATATTTACCAATTTGAAGCTGAGAAATGAGGAGATCGTCATGGAGATCAAGGAGAGTTCGGGAGGGGACGATGACGAAAACGTCCTCAGACTCCCTCCAAAGGCCTTAGAATCTTCTCTATCAATGGAACCTCCGATGAGCAGCACAATTCCACCACATCAAAGTAGCTTTTCTGCAACATCTTTGTGCCTATTTCGTTCTTCCATTTTTATGTCTTTATATTTCCTTTCTGCACCTGGAAATAAACATGAAGAAGAACGAAATAGGCACAAAGAAGTTGCACCTGCCACTAGACTCGACGCAATAGCTGCCAATTTTAGTCTTAGCGCTTGGCTAGCTCTTCTTGTCATCTCCTTTGCCCAAATCGCAATCGCACTGTCCTACCACAGCTGCGGAAAGGACCACCACCATGAGCATACATACAAAGAGTACGTTCGTGATTGGAACCCTAAAACTAGTAACAAGCCCAATCGTCATGATAAAATATTTAGTTTCGGTAAAATAGGATACTGAACAAACAAATAAAGAAGGTGATCGAGTTCGGAGTACAAATATGGACTTCATTTATAGAGCTCAATTCTAAACTGAAAGAGATTTGTTAGTCAAATTTCATTCGAGTCAAATTTGGTTGTATCAATAATAAGAATATATGTTGAAATAATATTGTCGACAGATTTTTCCGAAGACTTAGAAGAAGCAAATTTAATGAAGTTTTTTTTTTTTTTTTTTATAACATCCCAACGGTTCGGCTAAGTAGGCATGAGAAAACAATAAATGAATGTCTTTCGCGAGGTCATATGTTCAAATCTTACGGAGCCTAAACATTACAAACCTAGGGTACTAGGGGCCACTGGAGGCTTCACCTAGTCGTTAACTTCAGCACCTAGGAATTAGTAGAGGTTCCCGCAAACTAGCGCAGTCATCTGATTTTTAAAAAAAATTGGCAAATATCTTTTTTACGTACGTATGAATTTACATGGTCACACGTACAACTATTATCTTGTTCATTGCATAACTTATCGAGGCGTTAATTAGGATACATTCAGAACATCTAGAGACATACTACGATACAATGGAGACATGTTTGGAAGTCAAAAATTAATATCGAAATGTTAAAATATGGTAAAAATTAATATAGATGCTTCGTATCTGAACTATAAACTGGTATATTAATATATCCATAGTAGTAATAAATTACGTTCGTTATATTTATTATATTTGTTATACACATCCTTTTTTTGTCAAAATAATTTTTTCATTAGCAAATCAATTCAGAGTGAATATTATTTTATTCTCAAGTGTGTTCATAATGTGTTTGTTCCTTAATCTACTAGAAAATGACGTATTTGCATACTCGTTTCGTGTTCGTGTCCTACATCCATATGTGTGGTGGTGACATTGCAAATATCCACTGAAATAAAACGTGAACGAGATAAAAATTGGAAATTGATAATAGCACTCCAAAAATTGATGGAGGGCCTCCAAGCCACAGTGGTTTTTAAAAACTACCATTTGGCAAGTTTCAATTTTACTTTAGGCACTCAAAATTTTTTTTACTTTTCTCCTCTGTCAGTTTGTTAACGGAAGAAGAAAAAAAAAAAAAGACAGCCCACCCAAACCCTAGCACAACCAAGTTGGGACGGCTCCCAGTACAAACCGATGTCCATCATTTGTAGTTTCATAGCCCCTAGTATTTTCCTTCCTCCATCTCCCTTCCTTTGTATCGGTATGTAGTGAATATATTATATTTTCTGATCCCTATATTGTGGTGGTGTATGGGGTTTGAAAAATTGACCACGACAATCTGCTGAAGCAATTTAGATTAGAAGATGGATGATCATCTTTTGATTTTATGTTTCTTTATTGCATGTACAATCTGCGATTTCCTTACATGTGGCATGAAAACCATGTCTTTCGTGTCAATGAATTGGATTTCTTTACATATAACCGACCCATTTGTATTTTAAAAATGCTACGCGTACACCACATGCACACCAATACATCCTGACCGTCCAAAAGCAGTTTTCGATATTCCAGATTTGAAATGAATTCTTACCGGTCAAAATTAACTTTGACCGGTTAGAATTCATTTTATAATCCGGACCATTGATTCCTAAGATGGACGATCGGGATGTACTGCAGTTAACGGAGAGAGGTTTTGGTTAAATTTTTCGTTAGGAGTGCATCAAGTAAATGAGGAGATAATTTTGGGTGAAGTGCCTCCAGTAATTTTTATATTTTGAAAATGGTAGTTTTGTAAATTCATTAAATTTTGGAGTGTCTGCATAAAAAAAAAAAGAGCCCGAAAATCAGCTTCCTAAAAATATTGGCTGGTCGTTCTTAGATTTTTGAGTTCAAAACTTAGTGGAAATAAAAACGTGAACGAAATAAAAATATTTTTGGCGGGTCTTTCTTAGATTTTTTAGTTCAAAACTTCATTTGGTTTTATCCATTTTGGGAGTTAATACGGTAATCAAACAAAAAAAATTTAGTCAGTTACCAGATTTCTTCTAAATTAAGAATAATGTAACAAAGTAAAATAACCTTTTACATTGTATAGTATATAGTTTCATCAGAAAGAGGCTTGCTTAACTTTTACTTAGTTCTTGAGTGGAATTAGAAAAATGCAGTCTGGTACGGCGTGTTAACGTGCCAAGTCATTGTGGCGCACATTGATCAACTTTACGGACTACACAAATTAATATAACCACCATGTGGGTGGGTCCAACCTATTTACGAAAAACTTGGCTTCTCTTGGAATTTTTTTTGTAGTGGTTAGAAAAATGATGTCTCGTAGCGTGCTACTATTCACAAATTTGACAACTCAATGACCACAACTTGGGTGAGTCCAATCTTTTTTTTAAAAAAAACGGCTTTCTCTTGCAAAAAATGGGTTGTGGTAAAAAAAAAAAAAAAATACATTCTCATAGGGCATGCCGACATGACAAGTCACGGAGGCGCACATTGATTAGTGATTACCCTACTAGTCATGGTTAGTGCCACAATATCTTTGTCAAAGTTATTTATTTTTGACAAAAAAAGAAAAGAAAATCTTTGTCAAAATTGACAGAACGGCTACACGAGTGAAATTATTTATAGAACTACAATTTTATTCTCTTTTTAGCTAATATTTCACTTACTAACTATTGTCAATTTTCTATTTCGCAACCACTGTTGCATTTTTCACCAGAATTCTTCCTCCAGTTAAAAAGAAAACCCCCTAAATTCTGCCCAACATTTGAAATTAACTAAAACAACAGCGCTTGCACAAACACTCTTTGCATAGCACTATCTTTTTCCTTTATTTTTTATTTTTTTTACGCAGTTCAAAAAAATAGTACTAGCTTTTTCTTTTTCTTTTTGGAAGTTTGAATTCACATTCTTGATCTATATATATAAATAGTTGTAGACGATTTTGTTCTTAATTTCCTCACCGTTCTTCTTCTTTGTTTCCTTCTCAATTCAAAAATCTTGTTAGTTTAAGTCACACCACATTTTAGCGTGTAAATATTGTTTCTTTCGTCGTCTACTCGTCTCCCACAGCGGGTCCATGTGAATGTCCATGATTGCACCTGCAACTAGAATCGACGCAATAGCTGCCAATTTTAATCTTAGCGCTTGGCTAGCTCTTGTTGCCATCTCCTTTGCCCAAATCGCAATCGCACTGTCCTACCACTGCTGCTTGAAGGACCACGACCACAAGCATACGCACAAAGAGTACGTTCGTGATTGGAATCCTAGAACTAGTAACGAGTCCATTCGTCATGATAAAATATTTAGTTTCGGTAAAATAGGATACCGAACAAAAAAATAAAGAAGGTGAGTTTGGAGTACAAATATGGACTAATTCATTTATAGAGCTCAAAAACTTAAAAGAGATTTGTTGGTCAAATTTCATTGGATCAATAGATCTGTTTAATTTTCGAGTCAAATTTGGTTGTATCAGTAATAAGAATATATGTTGAAATAATGTCGACAGATTTTTCCGAAGACTTTAGAAGAAGCAAATTCATGTAAACATCAAAAAGTCAACTCCTCTGCATCTTGTATTAAAAAATAAGGGGCTACCTCATGCTAAGAAAAATAGGTCAACTGAATTCATTAGGTAACTTATAACATCCCAACGGTTTGGTTAAGTGAGCATGAGAAAATAATAAATGATTGTCTTTCGTTAGGTCGTATGTTCAAATTTCACAGAGCCTAAACATTACAAACCTAGTATTAGGGCCACCAGAGGCTCCATCTAGTTATTAACTTCTACATCTAGGAATTTAGTAGAGGTTCCCGCAAACTAGCGCGGTCATCTGGTTAGTAAAAAAAATTGACAAATATCTTTTTTTTACGTACGTATGAATTTACATGGTCACGCGTACATCTATTATTTTGTTCATTGCATTCATTGTCGATACATTAATTACGATACATTCAGGACATCTAGAGACATATTACGAAACAATGGAGACATGTTCGGAAGTCAAAAATTAGAATCGAAATGTTAAAATATGGTAAAAATTAATATAGATGTTATATTTGCTATACACATCCTTTGTTTGTTTAAAATAATTTTTTCATTAGCATATCAATTCAGAGTGAATATTTTTTTAATTCTCAAGTGTGTTCATAATGTGTTTGTTCCTTAATTTACTAGAAAATGACGTATTTGCATACTCGTTTCGTGTTTGTGTCCTACATCCATATGCGTGGTGGTGACATTGCAAATATCCACTGAAATAAAACGTGAACGAAATAAAAATATTGGCGGATGTTCTTAGATTTTTGAGTTCAAAACTTAGTGGAAATAAAAACGTGAACGAAATAAAAATATTTTTGGCGGGTCGTTCTTAGAGTTTTTAGTTTAAAACTTCAATTGGTTTATCCATTTTGGAGTTAATACGGTAAACAAACAAAAGAAAATTTTGTTAGTTACCGGATTTCTTCTAAATTTAGTGTAATGTGATAAAGTAAAATAACCTTCTACATTGTATAAAAAAAAATTTAAAAAAACTCTAGAAAACAATGTACAGGTCATCATTCTGTAGCTCTCCTGAAATTTTCCCCTCTTTCCTTTTTTTTTTTTTTTTTTTCTTTATCGTCATTTTTCTATGACAAGGGTGTGCAATTAATACTCAATTTAGGTCCATTGGTTGCAGTGCACAACAATGGGGTCTATTTAGAATTCATTTTTGTAATCTCAATTTATTTTTTTAAAGAGCTCAATATCTTGAACGTTTATATCAACACAACTTGATTTTTTTTTTTTTTTGTATTGGCAAAAGATGATATATACAAATATACCAAATGAAAAGAGATGCTTACATATTTTTTAAAGAAATGCATGACCAAGTGTGATTCGAGAAATGGAACCATAAAACCAGTGTCTCAATTATATGGCTGCCAATATTTAATTAATTATTCTGAGATTTTTGTGCGCACAATGTGCTCAATAGAACCATCTCTCTTTTTTGATGACATTGTCACGACAGACCCTCCAAAAAAAGAGAAGTAATTAGTCTACAAAGATTTTGAGACCGACGAGAATAAATTTTCTGAATTTGTCAAAATACATACTAGTATTTATGGAAAAATATTCTCTTTTGGTCGGCACGAAATTTGAATAGTGCTTGAAAGATAAATTAATTCGGAAATAATATCACCAATATATGGTATCACCAATTTCTTCGCTAGATTAACCACAACCTATTCCCATGAAACCGCCTCAATACGATTGACAACTCCTCTTGCGGCTCTTGCCAAACATTCAACCCATATCACTAAAACTCCAAGCCTCCAAACTACCTTCCCGTTTGCCAGCCATTCCTCTCCTTGACACTCTTGTGAAATACGTGGGTTTACTCACTTCACTTGCCCAACTTCTACTTCTTACCAGAATTCACCTACACAACATGCATGCTCTTTTATCACGGTCCATGTATCAATCTTTGCTATATGTAAATGTAGTTTGCCTTCAAAAGCCTCCAATCTCTCATATATCCCTAATTTCTTAGAATTTTCAATTATTCGGTATTTCAAAAACCACGTGGCCTCCCCTTGACACCCACCTTCCCATTTGCCTTATATTCCTCTCATTGACACCCATCACTACAAGAAAAATGGTAATCTGTGAGGAAAATAAATTTCGTCTCCAATTATATTTTTGGCGAGGAAATCTAAATTTTCTCGCCTAAACCCTCCTCTGTTAGCGACGAAATAATTATTTTCCTCGCCCATTTAGTATTTTTAGCGAGAAATTAAAATTTCCTCACCTTAAATTTGCTATCCCTCTAAATTAGCGAGGAAATATGATTTTCCTCACAAAAAAGGAATAATTGGAGACGAAATTTATTTTCCTCACCGGGATTTCCTCACAGATTACCATTTTTCTTGTAGTTACACTTGCATTCATTCTTAAACATAATTGTATTTAGTATTGATATTCAGTACACGCTCCAATTGCATTGCATTAAGGTCATTCACTAAGTACTTCATTATTACTGTGTCCATTTTTACTCCATTTTAAATTTTGGAAATCACAAAAACCACCCAAAATGTGTTCGATATGTGCTCGATACGTGTCGGGTACGTGTCGGAGCAAGTCCAAAACGTGTCCGAGTCAGAAAAATTACGTATTAAATATTTGGACACATAATTTCACGTGTCGGAAACGTGTCCCAGCATGTTCGTGTCCTAAATGCGTCCAACAAGGATACGAAAGGCTTGAGAATTTGAATTTCATTAAAAGTATTTAGCTATTAATCATGCAATCTTTGAAGCCCTTCGATTCAGCTTCTGCTCGATTGTTAATCCAAAGTCTTGGGTTTAGCTCGCGCAAACTATAGCAGACTATTGGTCCATTTAATCTTTATTCTTCTTCTCAGATTTTAATAAATTTCTTTTGCCGAGAAAAAAAAAAAAACTAAACGGATTGTTCTGGCCCCCTATACATCACCCTATTGCAGTTTTCACCCCTTACAAGCACAACAATTTCACTTTTACGTTGTTAAAATGAAGAGAGAAAACTGAAAGAGCCAAAAAAAAAATCTCTCTAGCCCCATTTTCTCTGTACACCCATTCAAAAAGTTAACTCGATTCTTAAAATACCACCATTTTCTACTTAACTCCAAACCTATGTTTTATTTACCATCCTCAGTCGCGTGCAATGTTCGTCTCCATGGCTGCCAAAAAAAACTATTATTGCTTTTCATAAATCAATTTTTTTACATCATTAACTTTGGATTTTCCCTCTGATGCAAATTAAATTTTCTTGTCCGTGTATCACACTAAGAAAATTAACTAGATCTCGGTTTTTTAAAAAGCGTGATTTAGAAATTTGAAACATGCTTGTAAATTGTAATCACAGTTTATGTGGTAAACTGATCAGATGAAATTAATACTTCTTATCGTGGTTTGGAAAATAAATGAGATAATGCATTCAATCACGAGTCTTGTTAATTTATTACAGTTAAATAAAATTTGAAGCAGAAGTTATCCACGATCCCTCTGCCAAAACAAGAAGATAATCCCAACTTGTTGAAATCCCAAACGAGAATTTCGAAGACCTTAAAAATTATCACAGCCGTATGAAAAAACCACTTTTGATACCCCGTACCCAATATGATGAATTTCCTAGGCATTGAAACACTGGTTTTTAGTGTCCATGGAAACAAATTCTCGTCACAAGCAAAGATTTTCGAATAAAGAAATTAGAAAGAAGAGGGTGGGAATGTGGATGCACAAAGGGCGGGGAGGGTGCGACGGCAGCTGTGGTGGTAGCGGCCAGCGGGAAATGAGTGCAAATAAAACTTAGGTTTAGGGTTAGGTTAAAGAAAGAAATTTTAGGCTTAGACCCTTTTGGGATCAAATTAAATTGCACAAGCCGGTTTAGAAGAAATATGGGTCAAAAGATTAATTTCGCCTTCGTAAACCTTTTTTTCTTTGAACGGCGAAAAAAATTATTAATCTTTGAAGAACTACAAAAATAAAAGTGAAGAAAGGGGAGAAAACACAGCTAAGAGGGACAAAACCTCACTAGAAGCCCCAATACAACCCAAGAAGTTAGCCAGCTGCCAACCCAACAAATTAAATTCTAGAACAACCCTTGGATAACAGGAATAAGAAAAGGCAAGAGATAAAATGCAAAAACAGAATTAAAGAGATTCCAGTATGCTACTCAGCCTGAACAAGAAATCATCAATTGAGAAATCCCTGGTTTATGGATCTTTGTGATATTCACATATCAAGATTACATTTTTCATTTTTCTGATTTTGTTAGCTCAATCAAATAATACAAATGAAAAACGTTCTATTGACAGTCTACTGGGTGACAATAAGGCAACAAGAAACAATTTACTGGGCTGACAATAAAGCAAGAAAAGACAAAAAAGGACAAACTTCAGTGTACTTTTATCACATTTTTATACACTTTTCTCACATTTCAATACACTTTTTAAATCTTAACAACAGTTCAATGGACTGATTTTACATGGATCAAAAAAAAAATGGACTGATTTTAGGATTTTTCAAATGAAAATGAAGCAATTGACCAAAACATAAAAAGTTCAAAAAAGAAAAATGATAATTTGACTATTTTTAAGCATTAAGCCCACTTAGCTATGAGAGCCATACATCCCGCGCCGAATAATAGTGAAGCATATGCAACCATTTGAAGCTTGATGTTGGTTTGCATTCTAGGGTTCTGGAAATCTGCAGCAAGAAGATCGACAAGGGACATGTATATCAAGATCCCCGATGCAGCTGCATTCAGTATACCTTCTACGATCAGAGCTGTCGGGCTGTTCTCCTTGTAAACATTTGTTATTCCAATCCCGATCGCAATCCCAACCGGCGTTGTGAGGGAGAAAAACAGTGTCATGATTGTTATAGCACGACACTTGAGCTTTGCCTAGCATGAAACCAACAGTATAAATAAGGTTATTTTGATAGCTGCGAAAACATATTTGAGATTAAAGTTGAAAACTCTACTTCAGATTTTAAATTTTTAATTTGAGCTTTGCAAAACGCCAACCAAAAAACAGAGACCGAAAGCAATCAACTTTTTGTTTAGCGAACTAAATGTGGTAGAATTTGTAGCTTAAGGGCATGCGTTGGCGGAAGGAAAAATGACAACACAAAGAAATTTCGTCACCGATTAGAAAACTACTCTAGAATTAATGTGGTACTCTCATATATTAATGTCTTGATTGAGTTTCAACTTGAATAATTGGGATTCTGTTTGGGTAAGGCGCGCGGTTGTTCTTGGCTTGCTTGCAAGCATCTTGTACTTAATTCTTACACCATCTCACACAACCGTTTCGTAGGTTTTCGCATGGCGTGAGATGACCCTAGGGTTGGTTTACTGGCAATGGGTGTCGATCAAGAGACTAAAGGATGAAACAAACTCTTAAATCTTAGGCCTTGATTTGAATAACTGGAGTTCTGTTTGGGTAAAGCGCGCGCTAATTTTAGGCTTGCTAGCAAGCACCTTGTACTCATTCTTACACCACCCCACACAACCGTTTCTTACGTATTCGCATGGGGTGAGATGACCCTAGGGTTTGCTGGCAATGGGTGTCGAACATGAGACTAAATACCGAAGCAAAGTTCTCTTAAATCTTAAGCCTTGAATATGCATATAATTAAGTAAAAGGTTTATTTTATTTTTTTATATATCAGAGACGCACATTAAGTCAAATTAAGTTGCAATAAAGAAGTAGTACTAAAATAGGTTTCATTAGGAGTTAATCCCTAGGTACCTGGGTAATGCATCCACCAAGTCCCACACCCTCAAAGAATTGATGGAAGGATAGAGCTGCAACAAGAGGCCTTATAGTACTTGGACTTTCAGAAGCACCCAAAGCTAATCCAATAATCACAGAGTGGACCACAATCCCTAATTCCAAAACCTAAAAACAGAACAAAAACAGAACAAGTTAAGCTTTAGTTAAATTTGCAATGACAAACAAGAACAAGTTGCTTAAATGGGTAAATTTGATAATTACCTGAGATATAACACGATGCCGGATAAGGTCTTTGGAGACCGATTCGGCATCGTCTCCCACGGCGGATCCATGAGAATGTCCATGATTGGCATGGGTGTGAACATGGATGTGACCGGCGTTTTGTTCTCCGGTAGCCATCTGCTCCTCGTCAACAACACTACTGTTACTGGAATTGGCGTGGAGGGATTTACTATAGTAAGAAGTGGCAAGGTTATCAATCATCAAAGTAAAGATAGCTGACAACATGAGCACGAAACCGGCCCAAGGGAAATTCCAAACCACGCCTGTGAGACAGGGCGAAGTAAGTTTTCCGAAAGCATCAGGAAGGACATGACAACAGCCCGTGCCAAGAATGACACCCGCCGCAAAAGTCTTCATTATAAAGAACGCATCTTTCTCCGGGCTTAGAGCCGGTACGCTTTTCCCAACAATAGGACTATACACCCCAATTGCACCTGCCACAAGAATCGACGCTATAGCTGCCAATTTTAGTTTTAGCGCTTGGCTCTTGCTGCCTTCTCCTTCGCCCAAATCGCAATTGCACTGTCCTATCACTCCTGCCGGAAGGAACACCACCACGAGCATACCCACGAAGAGTACGTTCGTGATTGGAACCCTAGAACTAGTAACGAGCCCATTCGTCATGATGAAATTTTGTGTTTCGGTAAAATAGGATACCAAACGAACAAATAACGATCGGTGATCGAGTTGGGAGAACAAGTATGGACTAATTCATTTATAGAGCTCAATTCCCAATTGTAAACGGAAAGAGATTTGTTTAATTTGTTAGTCAAATTTCATTGGATCAATAGATTTGTTTTGATTTCGAGTCAAATTTCATTGTATCAATAACAAGAATACATGTTGAAATAATGTCGACAGATTTTTCCGAAGACTTAGAGAAATCAAATTTAACGAAGGTTTTTTTATGGCAATCACATGGTTCTTATGTAATCATAATCTGCGATACAAAACACACACAAAAAAAATTATGATAAGTATATGTAAACTTTAAAAAGTCAACTGCCTCTGCATCCTGTATTAAAAAATAAGGGGCCGTACCATGGTAATAAGTCAACTGAATTCATGAGGTAACTTGTAAAGTTACAATGAGTTTGGCCAGGTGGACATAAATAAATAATAAATGCTTGTCTTCTATGAGGTCGTATGTTCAAATTCCACAGAAACTAAAAATTACAAACCTAGGGTCTTAGGCCGGGGCCACTGGAGGTTTCACCTAGGTGTTAACTTTAGGACCTCGGAATTAGTCGAGGTTCCTATAAACTAACGTGGACATCTGGTTATCAAAATAAAATTGGCAAATATATTTTTTACGTACGTTTGAATTTACATGGTCACGCGTACATCTATTATTTTGTTCATTGCATTCATTGTCGAGACATTAATTAAGATACAATTCAGGACATTCTAGAGACATATTGCGATACAATGGAGACATGGGGAGTCAAAAATTAGTATCGAAATGTTAAAATATGGTAAAAATCTATTAGAGATATGCCTTGAATTCAGGAGGTTCGAAGAAAGGCCCTCCGTCCCAAAATTTTTGTCCGGTCCGCAAAACGAGAACCTAAAAATAATAAAAATTTTAAAAGAAAACTTTCAAACTTTTTTCATAAATTAAAAGTACTCGTTGATATCTAGTGAATAGTAAAAAAAATTGAATTTTTTTTGAAAATTTTGTATTATTTTCAAGTTCTCGTTTTGCGGACAGGACAAAAATTTTGGGACGGAGGGAGTACAAATTTTGGTGCGAAAGGTCAATTTTTGCATCTCTAGTCTGAACCAAGGGAAGTCTGGTCCGGACGGGTTTGGAACGTTTTGGGAGCTTGCTACATGGTGGTCCGGACCATCGACGCAGAAAAGTGGCAGCTGCGCGTTTGTAAGTGGGTTTTGACCTAATTTTTTGTACTTTCTTATAAATAGAGGTCTTGGAGCTATTGGGGTTTTGGACTTCTTGAGTGAATCCCTTTGAGGGAGCCCCCATAGGGTTCCTCGTAGTGGGTTAGAGTTTCTTGGTTATTCCATTGGTTGGTCTTGCGTTGGGATTTGAGATATCTAGGGTTTGGAGTCGTTTCTTTCGTGTATGTGAGACATTGATGCTCTGTTAGGGTTTCTAATAGAGATTTGTTCCTAAATATCTATTGGTTGCTTCAAATGGAGTTACGGGTTAAGCCGGCTCTGTGTATTTCTCCCCATTAATAATGAATCCTCCTGTTCTTCCCCGTGGACGTACCTTTAGAGCTTTGTGCTTGAGGGGGAACCACTTAAATCCCGTGTCTTGATTTCTTGTTGATTTGTTTATATTCTCATACTTCGTTTGGGTGTTTCTTCGACACAACAAAATCAATATAGATGGTTAGCATCTGAACTATAAACTGGTATATTCATATTAATGAATATGTTAATTCCTTATATTTGTTATTTACATCCTTAGTTTGGCAAAATAATTTTTTCCGTAGCATATGAATTTTTTAGAGTACATATTTTATAAATATATATATTTGTCATTCGTCATTCCTAATCTATATTACAACGGAGAGCGGTTTTACATTTTGTCCCAGTCATATTTTGATTGGATCATTTATGATGTGACACTGCTTTAAGGCTGACTCACGGAGAGAGAGAGAGAGAGAGTGCGCGCGCGCGCACGTGTTGGCATCATTAAAGGCTTAGATTGATTTCCAAATTACCCTTTTATGTTCAAAATTCAAATACCATATTATAAGTAGATTTCTATCCTATGGTTGGGATTGCATAAAGGTTTCCAAAGTTAATCTTAGAGGTGGGAGCAAATACCAAAAAATTATCATTCACAGTTTTCCTGATTTCTTTCCTAATCAGTGAAGAGACTATTCCTTATTTCCTTATCTGGAACAATTTCTTACTAGCTGTAAAAATGCGTTTTCTGTTTATTTTGGTATTGGACTCAATTGGTTCCCTAAAAAAAATGGAGCAGTTGCAACAAAAATACTGCTGCTTATACATTGGTTATTCAGTCTAAGCATTTTAAGAAGATAAAACATTTATGCAATTGATAACTTTGCTGCTAAAAGGGAGATCGTTTGGGTTGTACTATAAGACAAATAATTGTACCCCGCATGTTGATTAACTTTTGTTTCCTGTTTTTGCAGGTGTGACTTTGAAGGATTTGTTGATTTTGGAGACCACCAAAGCCTCGATTGAGGTAATAATGGTGATTTGAGAGTGGTCGACAGCAACAACAGGTAATCGATTTTGTAATAAAATTGTGTGGGTCTTTACTTTAAGCAGGTCAATGAATATGCTTGGGCTCTTATTTTTACGTAGTTGGAATCAGATTAGTGGAACAGGAGGTTGATATATGTTGATCTTGAGCGCAATATTGATTTGCGTGGGTCGATTGTTCGAGTGCCTTCAGGCACGGGTACGGGCATGCACTAGTCTATTACATGGGGGAGGGTGAGTGTGACTCGATCCCGAGATGCAGTGTGGGGCGTCCAAGAGTTCTACCGCATGAACTAGCCACCACTTGCACATATTTTTTTATATACAGTGTGTTCATAATGTGTTTGTTCCTTAATTTACGAGAAAATGACGCATTAGTTTGCACTCTTTTCGTGATTGTGTCCAACATACATATGCATAGTGGCGGGTCGTTCTTGGATTCTTGAGTTGAAAACTTCAGTTGCTTAATATATTAAAAAAAAACAAAAAAAAATAAAAATTTGAGTTAGTAACCGCATATTCTAAATGATTAATAAAGTAGAATAACCTTTTACATTCTATAACTTCATCAGACAGAGAGACTTGTTCTTGTAGGGAAAGAATGGTATGATCCCATTATTACAAAAAAAAAAAAAGCTTCTATAGCTATCACAACATATTCGTAATTCTTAAATTGACCCATTAAACTAAAATTTCTAGAGCAGACAAGACACCAACTATTTATATACTCACGCATGCCCGTGTCTTTCAGCATGACTCGAACAATGGCATTTAGCTAGTGTTGGAATTTTAGGTGGCGAAAATATAAAGAAAATAAATACTCTAGAAAACAATGTCTAGGTCATCGTTGTGTATAGCTCTCCTGCCATTTTCCCCTCTCTTTCCCTTTTTTCCTTAAACGTCATTTTTCTATGACAAGGGTGTGCAATGCTCAATTTGGGTCCATCGCTTGAAGTGCACATCAATGGGGTCTATTTAGAAATTCATTTTTGTGATCTCAATTGATTTTTTTAAAGAGCTCAATATCTAGACGGTTTATAGGATACCAACACAACTTCATTTTCTCATTGGCAAAATTAAGATGATATATATACTATATAAAAATATTCAAAATGAAAAGATGCTTGCATATATTTTAAAGAAACGCATGATCAAGTGTGATTCGAGAAATGAAACCGTAAAACAAGTGTCTCCATTATATTGCTATCAATATTCAATTAATTAATCTGAGATTTTTGTTCACACAATGTGTTCACTAGACCCATCTTTCCCATCTTTGATGACATTCTCACCGATGATCCTCCAAAAAAGGAAAAGTCTGCAAAGAATTTGAGATCGACGAGAATAAATTATCTCAATTTGTCAAAATACATACCAGTACTTACGGAGAAATATTCTCTTTTGGTCGGCACAAAATTTGGTTCGTGCTTGAAAGAAAAATTATCTCGGAAATAATAGCTTAAGAACAATGCCCACTCGAATGCCATTAATTTACTAGAAAGTCTACAATACACACTTTTTAAAGGTATGTATTTGTGCACCTAAAGTGTCGATCTAAATTGTGCCACTTCACAAAGATTCATACCATTTTGATGCGTCTCGTAAATTTTATACTAAAAACTCTTAACTTTTCAACAATATGATTCGTAACATTTTCACTAAGAATCCTAACATTTGCTTCTCGCAATTTTTCAGCAATAAAATTCATAAGATTTTCACTAAAAATCATAATATAGTGGTGCATATCGTAACTTTTCACATTAGTAAATCGTAACATTTTGGGTCCCTTTGTTTGGGGTTTTTTTGCATGTTTGGATGTGGATTTGTTGGATGGTGTTTGTTGTGCTGGTCCGCCTCTGAGCTGACCTATGGAGCGTGCCGATAAACAATCTTTTGATGGAGGTTGGGTACCTGTCATCCACAAGCATTCTAGACAGGGAGGCATTTCCAATTCTAGAATCCAACCTCTTATTAGCCATGTTGTGGATAACCTTCCTGAAGGTACTAGCCAGCCATGGCTAGCAATGTTGTTTAATAAGTTTGGGGTTGTTAAAGATGTATTCATCCCAGAGAAAAGGAGCAAAGCAACCGGTAACAAATTTGGCTTCATTAGGTATGATTGCCCCATCTCGGCTGACTTGGCCATTTCACGGACTAACGGCATTTGGCTTGACGAGAAGAAACTCTTTGTTAAGATTGCTTCTTTTGAACCTAAAGGGTTTAGGCCCCTTCAAGCTTTTCCTCTCAGTGAAGGAGTAAATTCTATAGCTGGAATGGGGCACCAATTCGAACAGGGATCTAGAGCACATGCGCTGGTTCAGAATTTGGATAAATCGCAACAGGGTCTTATTGGGGATAGAAAATCTTATGCTCAAGTCACAAGAGGGGTGGAGTGCCCTGGAGAGAAAATTGCTAGAAATAGTATTCAGTGTCACTCAATTGGAACTGGTTGGCTTCACAGGAGCGCAATGGCTAAGATCCGAAAGCTTGTTTCAACGAAAGATCTGGAGACTGTTTTTAATTTTTAGAAAGTTCATGACGTCCAGATTAAAGCAATTGGTGGAAGGTATGTGGTTATAACTTTTGCCAATGTAGTTATCAGAGATAAGTTTTTAAAAGAAAAATGGATGTTGAACTGGTTCGAAGAAATCAAACCTTGGAACGGGGAGCAAGCCAGTGAGGAGAGATTTGCTTGGATCTCCTGCTTGGGGATGTCTCTTAGTGCTTGGTCCTCGCAAACTTTCAAAGAGATTGGCAGTATCTGGGGAGACTTTCTTGAAGTGGACAAAAACACCCAGCAAGGAGGTTCATACGAAAATGGAAGAATTTTGATTGCTACTGAGCATACCCAAAGGATAGAAGGGGTCGTTGAGCTAGTTGTGGATGGGATTAAATACCTAGTCAGAATCGAGGAGGATGATTCTTTCAGAAAGGTGGTATCAAGTAATTTTCTCTCCGAAAATGCTAAAATGTTGGGGATGGACTTGGTGAGTGCAAATGAAGACAAGCTTTCGTGGCATCCAACCGAGGTTGAAAGAAGGAAAAGAAAGAAAAACAACCAAGAACCTAAACGAAGATACCCAAAGGGCCAAAACCTAAAACAAGCACCACAAGAAGAATAACCCCTCTAAGCCTGCTCACGACTGCCCAAAACACGCCGAACGATAACTCAAGATCCAAAGAGTTTGAGGTTGGATCTTGAGTTATCGTTCGGCGTGTTTTGGGCAGTCGTGAGCA
>JAXBDA010001214.1:0-17500 GCA_036023075.1 Gaultheria prostrata
CCCCACACACACACACACACACACACACACAAATCGACCCTCTCAGAGTTGCCGACAATTACAGTCTCCAAGCAAATCGTCTCTCTTATTCTCTGATGATTACAGTCTTCAAGGAAATCGTTTATATCCTGTCGTTGGAAGCAAACGAAATCGAATCAGAGATCTGGCTATAAAAGTACAACCGAAAGCTCTCATCTTCCTTAAGAGCACGATCCAGTCTCAAGGGGAACGCGCTCCCTTCGCGTTTCTGAATGAGAAACGCAGAATCACGTTTCTCGTCCGGGAGCGGTTTCAAAGTAGGTGTTTCCTGCAACTAAGCTTAGACCTAGTAGACTCAAATCTTTGCGCACTACCGCAACTAATGTCAATTTGGGTCTTCCCCTCCCCGGAGCGTTGCTACCCAAAACTATCCTATCCACTCTCTTAACTATTGCATCCGCTGGTCTACGATAGACATGCCCAAACCACCTAAGCCTATTTTCCCTCAACTTCTCCTTTATAGGTACAACACCTACCATCTCGCGGACTGTTTCATTGCTAATCCTATCTCGTCTAGTCTTACCACACATCCACCTCAACATTCTCATTTCCGCTACACTTATCTTATTCGCCCGCTGTTTCTTAATAGGCCAGCATTCTGTCCCGTAAAGCATCGCTGGTCTTATGGCAGTTCTATAGAATTTTCCCTTCAATTTTGTGGGTACCCTCTTGTCACACAGTACACCAGTAGTGCTTCTCCACTTGAGCCACCCCACTTGGATCCTATGGGTCACATCATCTGCAATCTCTCCATTTTGACTAATAATAGAGCCTAAATACCTAAAATGGTCACTCTTTGGTATCTTCTGGTCTTGAATCATTACTCTTTCTTCGTACGCACTTCTGGTACCACTAAACTTGCAAACCATATACTCACTTTTACTCCTACTTATCCGAAAGCCCTTAGAGTCTAATGCTTCCCGCCAAATTTCTAATTCAGAATGAAGTGAGGAATTTGGGTAATTTATTTATATACAAAAGGGACAACAAGATAAGAAGGCTAGCTATGGCCGTTGGTTTCCCACCAAAGGGAGTTATTGCCTATCACACAAAATGCTATTTTGAACTGGTGGCCAACATGGAGCAATGAACAGGGGAACAGATATTATTTCTTTGTACAAGGGATTCTCACTACTGCATATAAGGGCCAAGAAGTTTTCCAATTGAAGAGGAAAGAATTTCGGGTAGAAGGCCAAGAGAAGGGAAGAAGGGCAGCTCTTCCTCTATTCTAAAAATATGTAACAATGCTCTTCCATTTTGTTCTTGAAATACAGATGAAATCCTAGCCATTGTATTTTATTTTGATTTCTCTCATTTATTCAATGAATTGTATGGTTGTATATCTTTCGTCTTGTTAAAATGATTTTCTTGAGTATTTTATATCGGGTGTTTGGTTTCTTTGATTTCAAACACTACGCCATAACAACAGAATATATAATTAAGAAATGTGATAGTCTATCCTGAGAAGACGGATCGTGTTGTGACTACTTAGTGTAGTGTAGAATTGAAGACGATTAGTGACAAATCATTCTTAAATTACCGAGTGAATAGTCGAAGCCTATTAATAACTGGTCATTCTTAGATCATTAGTTAGAGTCAAAGACGGTCCGTGCATAATCAAGTTTGGCTATGTCAATGATTATCTGTATGCATCCTCTTGATGATGCTAGTAGGGCTTGTAGCTGCCACGGATAGTATTGATGAATTGAGAAAGACCTTAAACTAATGCAATATTATTGTTACAAAGCCAGGGTTGAATCAGTATTCCAGGACCTTCTCTATTTTATCTTAACCTCCATTTATTTTATGTTATTTTAATTTATGCATATTGTAGTCACAAACCCAAAAACATTTACCTTTTGCTCGAACTAAAGTAGGAAGTTAATTTTGAAAATTTTCACTTATCTCCCTATTGATCGACTCGGACTTCATTACTTTACTATGCAAATCTTTAGTTATAATCCAGTTAATATACATAAATAATCAAATTTGACGGTTGTTTGGTAACAATAAAGTGACAATTTCAACGACTACCAAATGGGCACATAAGCACCAATAGTACTCGTTGATAATGGTGTAAACTATGACTAAGTTCCAGAGGTTTAAAAGACAAATTAAGCATGAACGGTTTATTGACATGAATCATAGGAAAGCTAGCTCACCGATGCATAATTCCCCAGAGTCTTTACACCTCCAGTACCACCAGGGACTGCTCGATGCACTTCAGTGTCAATCAGCAAATGTATTGGTGCAATACCTTCCTGGGATCAGATGACACATAAAAAGCCTTAAAAGGTTTTCAGGAAGATATGTTGCAAGAAAGTAAAAATTAATAGGAAAAAAAAAAAAAGAAGAAGAAGAAGAAGAGATACTTAAAAGTTAACTCTTATCTCTAAGAAGGCCCACAATCAGATACGATTAACAAAAACATCGAAGATCAAATGGAAGAACTCTAAGAGGGTGTTTGGGCGACCCTTTTTTGCCTTTTCAACTTCTCCTTTTCTCTTTCTTGCTGTTTGGGCGACAAACAAGAAAACCCATTCTGTGAAAACACATTCTCCATTTTTATCATTCCAGGCCAAAAGCTAAAATGAGCTCTAGAGCTCCTTTTCAACTTCTACTTCTCATTCTCCCCTCAAATTCTCTCTCCCATTCTATTTCTACCCCTCTACCCCTTCAACACCTGGATCAAAGTCTCCAAACCTCTACACCTCCGGCGCGCGGCAGCGACGGCGGAGAAGGAAGAGGTGGTTCGGGATTTGATGCCTATGGCGTTGTTGACGATGGAGGAGATTCGAAGGATTTGGGCAGCGGTGTTGTAGATGATGGAGGAGAGATGGAAGGATTTGTTGAGGAGAGAGGTTTTGGCAGAAGTTGAAAAAGATGCTGAGGTGTTGTTGGTCCACCGGACCAGTGCTTCAATTTTTCCTTCAATTCGGCTGCCTCAGATCTAATCTCCCTTTGTTTAATCATTGTTTGCTGGTGAAATTTGTCCATTTGGGCGTAAATGGGATGATCCAGTGACACACCAGCAGTTAATTTATACTATATATATAGGCTGTGAATTTGAGGATTGAGGAGAGTATTATTCTAACAAATATGTATTATACTATTATGTTTGGAAAAAAAAAACAAATATGTATATGTTGGCTGTGAATGTGAGGACTGAGAGAGTATTATTCTAACAATAAATAAAAAATTAATTCGTGTACTAATTTCCCTTTTTCCCCTTTATGTGAGTCTGTTTTTATTAGACTTCGTAGTTTTTTTTTTTTTAATTGGATTTGATTTAATCGTTATTATAAGTTAACCTTTAAAAAATATCTAAAGACCTTATTCATACACATTTTTACACTACAATAATAAATAACCGAGGACGACATGGTAAAAAACCAGCCCATAACAGGAAACGTTTACACAAATATTTCCCAATATGACTATACAGAACTTGGTAAAACAATATCCTTACATATTTTAACTATCATAATAAATAAACAAGGGCAAAATAGTAAACAACCAATCCATAACTCATTCTCATCATTATTCTCCGAAACACTACTCTTGTTGCAAAATGCATTCTACACATTTCTCCCAAAAACTCCTCCCAGATTCAAAACACATACTGACCATAATCCAAAAAGTCAAAAAGCCAAAAAGTTAAAAATGAAAAGCTAAAAAGTAGGCTCCCAAACACCCCCTAAATCAATTTTTCTGTGTAAAACAACCAATTATCTTATGAGGCCCTAGTCTAGCTAGAGATAACTCGTATTTAATCTCAGCAAGCAACAACACATAAAAACATGCCCCGTATTTTTCTCTTTGTTCATCTTTGGGGTGGCGTGCATAAATTTCATGAAAATTGAATAACAACAATGATCCTCACAGCCATGCTAGTACCTAAAAAAAGCCTCCAAGTACAAGATCGAGGTTCAACACCTACATAGTTTCTTATATCTATCTGTATATACATGTACAACATAAATGTGTCTTCACCATTCTCAAATAATCACCCCACGCCTTGAAAACATGTGACATAAATATATCTATATGCCATAAGAGTAAGCAACTACTCCCTGACATGAACTAACCAGCACGACTTCGCATCCCAAGTCACCTCATAACCTAATATGATGGAAATATTCGACCAGTTAAGAATGTGCCATGAATTTTCCTTTTTGGAGGATTCCTATTGTGTTTAGGATTTCCCATTGCGTTTAGAATTCTATGTAATGCTTTGATTGTGTTTATTATATATAGATACCTTGTGGTATTCTATAGGTAAGTCTTTCTAGAGTTTATGCAAGAGTGTTAGGGTTTTAGTCCATGGTGAGTTGTGAGTACTCAATTGCTCTTGGTATCTCTTTGTTTTGGGATTCAAGGGTGCTTCAATTTGTTGAGTGACGGGTATAGCCGGCTCCGTTGTAATCTGGCTCCTTAGTTATAGTGAATCCTCTCTCGCTCTTCGCCCATGGAGAACAATTTGCTTCGTGTTTCGTGGAACCACGTATATCTTTGTGTTCCTATGTTTTCGCCTTTTGTTTGCTCACTTTATTTTCTCGTGGCTTGACATTAGGGGGGGGGGTAGGTAAAATCCCAACACGACCTTTATATTCTGCCATCCCAAACAACATGGATATGAGTTCTTTAACACACCACGTCCAGAACACCATCTGTAGGACTCAGGCCAAGACTTGACTTTCTTTCCATCTCCAACAAGAAAACCCTATAACATGACATTCAATCCCCTCCCTCCCTATGGATTCACGTCCAATATATTAGCGTCCTGATGCAAACCAAATCAATGGATAGATTTCATAAGAGGAGATAATTCCAAAATGGGATACAAAATAGTCTAAGCTCTCAAATTCTATAAAAACTACGTAATGAGGACTCTAGACATCTATTTATGGACTCAAAACCCTACACACACTAGAGAACACCAAAATGACATAAAGACCCTTAATTCTACTACATCAGGACTCACCCTTTAAAGAAAACAACTCGTCCTCAAGTTGAACATGACTCAAAATAACTAAATCAAGAGACATAAAAGTATGCAGCTTCGGATGAGGCATGCAGCTGCATATTATTGATCACATCACCCTCTTGCAATAACCCATCTTTAACATAGCTTCCGTTTGTGTACATCCACGCTTATCTGCCAAGAAATCACCCATTTGTGGTGCCTTTTTACGCATCAACACTTCCTCAACATATGTGACTACACTTGGATCCAAAACATCACAAGAATCATTAACCCTAGCATAGAGGAATTTCAACTCCACGTCGTGCCCAAGACTTTCTCGAGCGAACACCATCCCCAAAGGATCTTCAAGTTGTTCAAAAGAAGAAAGGAGGAAATATGGGAAAGTAGACAATGGAGAGAGAATATCATTACGGGAGAGGATTTTGTAAAGATACAAGACTTGTCTTTAAATAGACAAGTTAGAGAATAAAAGTCTTAACCCTACTTTGTACCTATTATACAAAAGTCTTAAAACCTAAAACTAGTAGGCTTATAGCCTTTACTAGATAGATTAATAATTTTACTAAATTATAGAGGGGGTCCTAGTCTCCCGTCTTCAAAAAAAATGACATGTAGAAGAGAATCTTTCGTACATGATCTGGACTCCTCTCTTCTTGACGTCATGGCTTGTGTCATTGTGATGCTTTCACTATTTGTGTCGGCATTTCAATAATGGAACTTTTTAGTCTTCCATCTGATTGATTTTGGTATTCAACACCATCATAGTGTTCAAATGAAACAGGAGAAGCTGAACTGCATGTTGCTTGCATCTTCGATGGAATCAACATTTATTGTTAATTCCAATGGTAAATCGGGATTTTTTCTTTTCCTGAAATTGGTTAAAAGAGTTTCTACTTCCTGTATATGCTCTCGAGTCCTTCCATAAGATATAGGACAATTTGTGATAAATATCCTTCTTCCATCCGTTAACATGAAGGGAGTTGGAACAGTCCCTTGAATTTGTGTTGCATGCTGGCTTAGCCTTAACAGACTTTACTGGATCTAGATTAGGGAGTACAAATTTCGTGTTTAGGGGATTTGTTTCTTGCTCAAACTCCCAATCCTCAGTAGCCTTAGGTACCAAATTGGATAAGGCTGGAAGAAAAGTTCACGCCATCCAATGGAACTTGAAATCCATAATGTAAAATATTTGCTCCCTATGTAGTTGTTTGCCACATATGAGAGCATTGTCCTTATCATGGTTGGGAAAGACGATCTGTATAATGGATCCAAAATTTGGAAAATAATTTGATTGGTTATTCCCCAATTAATTTCATCATTTGTCCAATCATCATGATTTAGGGAAATAATTGTTTTATGGATTTCTTCCCTAAAATTAACTCTGCCTTTCTCATTAGGTAAAATTGGTATAATCTTTTCTTGATGGTGTTCTACCATTGTATGAATTTCTATGAAAATATCAGGAGGCAATATTGACCTTGATTTTTCATAAAGACAAATCCTTTTGATTTTTTCAAAAATAGGATCTGAAACTCATTGGCTATGAGGTCAGATAATTATAAAGTTTCATTATTGAAATGCCGACACAAACAGTGAAAGCATCACAATGACACAAGCCATGACGTCAAGAAGAGAGGAGTCCAGACCATGTACAAAAGATTCTTTTCTACAAGTTTCCGGAAAAAAAATTGTATTTTCAAAAAAAATCAAAGCCAGGTAATGTTTGGTAAAAAGATTAGAGGTAAAAGGATCTATTGCTGCAAAAACTGTGCCAGCTCCTATTATGCCTGGTGCTTCTCATAAAAATAAGCAGAAGGAAGATATTCAAACTGCACAAATTTATCACTTACAAACAAAAAATTATGAAATTATTCTCTCTCCTAATCAGGGTAAGAAAGATATACCTATGTTATGGGCACTTTTAATTTTTCGGGATATAATCCATATACCCTCAATGTTTCAGTAGAGACATGAACTACTATCTGCAGCTGTAAATGCAATGCTATTCCAAAAGAAAAATGGGTATTAACGAAACACCCAATTTTAGTCACAGGAATTGACGGAGGTAATACTGAAATAGAGTTTAAGACAAAAAAGCGTATCTATTTGGATGGGAGATACTAAATTTGTCATTCCAAAAACTATATGTTTTCCATATATGCATGGTTATGTTTTATTAGGCAATAATTTTATTTATCAATATTTGCCTATGCATACCTCTGAAAAAGAATTAGCATTAACTATAAAATATGTTAGTGCATTTCCCTTTGCTAGAACAGTATAAGTACGTACGTGACGGAGATTTTGCACCTGCCCCTAGAGGAGACATGACTCCTATCATCAAAGCTATTGATGAATCACATTGGATATATAATGTTTTAGAAAAAAACCTTTAGCAAAGATCCTTTGCAATTATGGTCACGATGTCCTCGTAACTGTAGTTTAAAACTGAGAAACCCTAACGTAATAGTTTAGTCTATGATCTATACTAGACAGGATATAGATGAGTTTGATATACAAATAAACGAACTTCTAGATAAGAAGTTAATTAAGGAAACTACAAGCCCACACTCTAGTCCATCTTTTATGGTAAGAAATCATGTTGGGATCAAGAAAGGAAAAGCCCAAATGGTAGTCAACTATAAACAACTAAATGAGCAATTAGTCTTCGATGGTTATTTTATACCTCGAAAATATATTTTGATTTCCTTAACTAAAAGGATCAAAAAAATTCAGTAACTTACTGAGTATTCAAAACCATTAATAGCTTTTAGTACACCTAGAGGACATTATCATTGGAATGTAATGCCTTTTGGATTAAATGTAGCACCACAGGTTTATCAGAGATGGATGGATAGTATTTTCAAAGATCTTAAGGATTTTTGTATAGTCTATATTGATGATATATCGATTTTTTCCAAAACTAGGGAAGATCAAAACAAACATTTAAAATACTTTGTGAAATTTTCCAAAAACGTAGAATTATTTTATCCCAAAAAAGATTGAGATTGAAAAAGAATCAATTGAGTTTTGGGGAATATTTTTAGACCAACAAGGTTTAAAATTAGAGGAGCACATTCTTTCAAAAGTTAGAGATTTCCCAAACATACTAGAAAACAAGACGCAATTACAAAGCCTTTTGGGAATTCTAAATTACAGAAGAAATTTTACTAAAAATCTTTCAAAAATCGAAATTCCTTTACTAGTAAAATTAAGGAAGAATTCGATTTTACTTGCAACAAAGAAGGAAAGTCTTACTAAATTACCCAATGTTTATTTACATAAACATGGTAAAAACCTATTATGGAAACAAATGCTTCGAATACAAGTTGGGGTTGTGTATTAAAAGTGATACTAGCTATTTTTTGGAAGGAAGAAACACTACCACTAAGTGAAAATAGGATAAGAGCTAGAAAAGTTCCTATCTCAAAAACCCTTCAAAAAGAAAAAGTGATTTGTGGCTACAATGTTGGTACTTTTAAACCCAACCAACAAAAATAAATCATGTTTGAAAAAGAATTGTTAGCATGTAATGGGCATCCAGGACAGACATGTAACATTTACTTGGCACTTCCCATGCTCGTGCATGATGCCGGTCATGGTGTACCATATCACAGACATCATTGATCCAGAACTAGTTAAATGGATGCGATTTTGTGGGTTTGGTTGTTCATATTGGTCTAGTATACCACATATACTTCATCCACAAGAAAAGCATATACACTGTAGATGTTACCTCTGTAGGTGTGGAATACTCTCTCTCTCTCTCTCTCTCTCTCTCTCTCTCTCTCTCTCTCAACAAAATATAAGCTGACAGGACAGAAGAAATGCAAAACTATTGGGGTTAGATATAAGACATAACAACCTGAAAAATTGAGCCAAAGGAAAGCCAAACAACAACTATAAACTGACCAGACAGAAGAAATGCAACATTTTAAGCTTGAGGCCCATTAGAAGCCCTCTTGGATTCTAAATATGAACATCAATACAATAATATAAATTGATAAGGTAGAAACGAACATTATTTTCACAAATATTCCAAATAATAATCAGGTACGAACAAAACAACAAATTCATAATACATTGCAACTTAAGTTTGACGCACTGTGAAGCCTATGGATGCAGAACAACTTATATACGTGTCTATGAGAAAAGTCAAGTGATCCCATTCGAGCTGTTTAACACATCACCCAACCAGAACGTTTGATTAGGTTTCTTGAAATAGAAAATATAAATAGATAAATACTTAAACAGTTAACTGTAAAACATCTAATTTGAAAGCCTAAGCGACACCACGAAGAACCCAAGTCAAGCACATCAAAGACAACTGAAACCCGTCATTACTCAAATTTTTGTCTAGCAAGAAAATCCACCATCTAAGAAGATAATGCAAAAGTTGATTAGGTTAAAAAAAACAACCATTTTTGTAAAAAGAAAAACCTGAAAAATCAATGCAAAAGGCATGTAAGTTGAAACAGATAAGCACAAACCTTGAAATAGTTTCCAACAGGTGAAACATAAATCAGAAAGGTGTACTCAGGAGATGGTACAAGACTAAGAACAGCTCCACTTCCTATAAGCAATGGCCTTATGTATAACGAACCTTTACCAGGAGGAGGAATCTGAAGAAGAAAAAAACACTATCTTAGTAGATTAAAAAGAACTAATAACTATGAACAAAATATCACACTGGAAAACAAAGTTTCACATTACCCATCGTTTATTTGCTAAAACAGTTGCCGTAACAGCATCCACAAACTGTTCAACTGTAGGTGAAGGCATGCACATTCGCTCTGCCCCCATCCTCATCCGCAATGCATTTTCCTCGGGACGAAACAATAAAATATTACCATCTTGTTTACGTTGTGCTTTTAAACCTTCAAACAATCCCTGAAATCAAAGAAGAAAGAAGGGGAAAATAGTTCAAATGACATCATGCAACAAAAACAACCACCAAATAAGAAAAAGCCTATATATAACTGTTTCATGTTCCACCAGCATATTATTTTTCATAAAATTACTAAACCAAGAATTCTATGGTGTTTTCTATCAGGTTTCAAAGCAAAGTCTGACACAAGAAAGTATAGCATCCAAAAATGTGACGTCTTTCTGGCCAAGAACTTCACAATTAAGTTATTTAATCCTGGCCATAGTATTTCTGATGAGATACAAGAAATAAATAAATGGTTGTCTCAAGGATCCCGCTTGTCTGGAGCATGTTAAAACCGCTTTGCTATGCTATTCTGCCACATTTATCTGTATATAATTTATTCGGTTCTTGTTCCTCGCAGAAAAACTGCTCCTCCATGACAGCTTTTATAAAATAAGTTCCAGTCACTAAAAGAAGGGCAAACAAAACAGAATTGAAGCTTCCCTTCTCTCGAAAAATCAACAACTTCCACTTTAAGCAGAAGATAGTAGATGAGATGAAACTATTCTACAAAATTACCCCGCATTAGAGGATGAAAGCTGGAGTTTATTTTCGACAAGGTGTAAAAGGAAGAGAAAGAAGGGGTAAAAGAAAGGGGGATGGAATTGGCCAAAATCACAAGGAGAACACCTTGACCAACACAGGGATATTTGTACCTTCATAGCATGTTGGATTACTAATCAAAAGAGCACTTCAAACTTACTAGGCAGGAAAAAATTGTAGATTATAGAAGATCGGAGATTAGTAGGCCCACACTACTGCAGTAGAATTTCCATATTCCAATATAAACACCGAATATAAACACAAATTGAAGAGTGTGTGCATAACAAGTTCGCTTGACAGGAATTAACATGCACTAATAATGATGCAATGAGGTAACAACATACAGACTAAACTAGTGGTCTCCTGGACAGGTTCCAAGTCAATGACAGATAACATCAATTTCAGATAAAGTTTTCCTTTTGCTGCCTTGGATAAGGCGACCCTTGTGCCAAACAACATCAAGTTATCCAGAAAGAGCACTATAAACTATTACAAGAAAAAACCTTGAAGTGAGTAAAAGAAGAAAGAAATCTAACTTCGACATATGCAAAAATAAAATGGGAAAATCCACAAGAAGTGACCAAGAACCTGAAATCCAAGTATATGGCATGAGAAAATTTTCAATTATTTACTTGCATCATCTAAGAATATGAATAACAGATATACAAAAAAGGACAAACCTGCCCGTAGTTTAAGACCCCAGCAGATGGGCTCAACTCAATGCTTCCAAAACGCTGTAATTCACCTTTACTAAAGCTTTGTCCTTGTGAGCATTTCATGACATACATATAATCCGTAGGCGTCAATGAAAATCCAAGGCTGTCCCAGTCTATATCACCTAATTCATATGCTATATCGCTGTCGCGGTGAAAGACGAAAAGTCAAAGTAAAAACTCGGCACACAAAATCAACAGGAAATTGGATTTTAAAAAAAAGAACTCGTAAATAACAGCAAAAACATAAAATAGCATGTAATAAAGCCCGACGAGTTATGAATACCATCTGTTTCATGTATCATGCATGCAATCTATACAGAAAAGCACTTTCAAAAAGAACCATAAAATTATGAAGGAAAAGAAAAAAAGAAAAAGAAAACGAACGACCAACCGTTACATAAAGTTATCTAATTTAGAGTATGATATTACCTAAAGAGAGAAAGATATTGTGTTTTGTGAAAATTAGCTTCTCTTCTTCATACTGAGTTCAAGGTTTGAATCTCATTTTCCCAGTATAACTTTTACATTGATTTTCAGTCAGAAAAATAATTGCAAAAGCTTCTGTGATCTCTAGGCAAGAATTCCCAAGGTTGAAACTTGCCACGAACGCCGTGCTTAGATGTTTTCTAAATAGGAAACCTAGAACTCAACCCATTTACAACTCATATAAAACTCAATCATAGATAGACTGGTACTTGTAACACGCCCATAGCAGGTTGTAATTGGGTGTAGTTGAGACTGCCAGCTATGGTTTTGACACCACTCCCAAATGTGGAGCCCTGACGTATCTTCCAAAAGGTGTCAGAGAGGATTCCTGCAAAAAAGTGAGATCATACCCCTTTGAAGGATCCATAATGCACTTGATCAATGAGGAATGTGGTCTAAATGTCAAGTGGCCAACATCTATTCCAATATGGGAAGGGAGAGCCTCCCTTTAGTGTCGTTAATTTTTTAAGCTATCCAATGAACATTCTATTTCTACACTCTAAAATGCTTTGGTCTTACTGTTTGGGCAAAAAAGTAACCAGCCTGGTAACCACCTCATGATAGCTGCTAAACCCCCGATTCACAGCAATATCTTATGTTTTGCAACTCATGAAAATTCGAAAAAACTTCTAAAGTTCCTCTGCCTTATCCTCTTTCAACTCGTCTGCTTTGACCCGAATACAACTCTTAAAAGCGGATATGATTCTAAGCAACACAAGTTACACAACGACAAGCCATGAAATCTATGTATCGTATTCGTGAAGTGTATGTACCTATCTGTACGTTTGGTGAAATTGAATTTTTGCCTGCCCTTCACTTTAGTTACCCTCTTTAAATTCAAATTCTTCTGGATGTTCGTTGGGGACTTCATTTTCTCAAACAAGTCTATGTCTAGAAAAAGGGAGGTCTTTATGAAGTAAAAGACGAAGTTTTTGTGTTGTCTACGTGTCTGCATATGTTATTCTGATAGCTAATTCCTGAAATACTAAATGAAGTTCAATGATAGAATTAATCACTATCTATTGCAATGACTTTATTAAGTCACATATTCCGTAAGTGAGATTGTTAACTAAGTAGTATGCACATGCAATGTGTGTGCCACTATTTACCCAAAAAAAAATGTGTGTGCCACCAGTTCTAGTTACAAGAAAGCAAAAATAGAGGGTGAACAGAATCTCTGCTCCCCGCCCCAATTCAGTGCAGACCAAAAATCAGATTTCAAACAAAATCACAGAATCAATCATCGCAATCTGGTTGGGACGGACCTTTTAACAACGGCCTCTTGATTAATACTGTTATTCTCATTATAAGCAGCAAAAAGAGACATCTTTTTGAACTGCATCCGTAGGCCCTGCAAATCGACATCACATGCAATTCATCATGTTCAAGAACATTAAACCAAAAGCGAGTTCATGCCCATACTTTTTGCAAACTGAGTACGAGCTGCTTTCTTGCTAAAGGTTAGATTGGGGTCGACCAGCCTACACAAACGAAAGGTCCCTCCGTAACCAGTCATCCATTAATATCAAATCACTCATTTTACTTCTTAGGTAAATTTACCAATAGCTAGATGATCCCAAGTAAAGTTGTTGTTCATTGGATTCTGGACGAACTACGTCGTTAGGACATTGGATTCCGGAGGAACTAATTTGTTAGGATTGAGGAATGCTGCGATATGAAGAATCATAGCATCCCAGCCCTTCCCCTCTTTATGTCTCAGGAATAAAATCTGGGTAAAAATCCTCTCTCTCTCTCTCTCTCTCTCTCTCTCTCTCTCTCTCTCTCTCACAATTTACAATTAACACTATGCCATGATTGAAACTTTTAATTACTACATTTTGGTTTAGATTTGAGTTTACCCATGGAAGTGTTTCATTACCAAAGATGCTTGTACAAACATTTTACTCAAATTTGAGTAGAGGTATGAATAACATCTGGAGATGCTCTCATAAATGTGAGTGTCTTCATTTTATGGGTAACGTTGGGTGTTCCGGGTCAGTTTACACGCACCTCGGACTCATCCTGCAACCCCTTCGACAACTGTTTCACACACTTACGAGTGCACTTGCAGTGAGCGTGAGGTGGCACCAAGAGTATTTTGGCAAGATAAATCAAACCTGACACATTAGGAGGAAGCAATCATAAAAATAAATTTGAGGAGGAAAAAATAACCTTTTAAAGTTAGAGTCAAGAATTGAGTCTGAATAAAACTCCAATTGGTATAGGTGTGAACCGAAGATTTAAATGATTTTTTGTTGGGAATTGATATTGGCACTCTCCATTTTGTCTCTATTACGTGAAGTTACTAAATCACCCTTGTACTTTATAATTACATTTTTTTTTCTTGCTTTCAAAATATAAGGTGATTTAGTAACTTCACCTAATAGGGACAAAAAAGGGAGTGTCAATATCAAAATGGAGTGTGTCAATATCAACGCCCTATTTGTTTTCCAAAAATAAGAAAACATAAAATGATTTGACTATTTTCAACGGATTTTTACTCAAAATTAGAGTCAGAAATAGCTCCGACCCTTGCTCTTGTAATTGACTGAGAACCAAATTCTAATTAAAACCTCTCTAAACTTACTCTAGTCCTTGACTCAAAGTCTCAAACTCAAACCAGATTGAGTTTTACTCATATTTTTCACCAAATCAAGGGGTATTCTACTCAAATTTGTGAAGGCCTGTTTTGCACTTCACGAAATACTACCATGCAATTAATGAAGTGTTAAATTCGAGTGTATTTGTTATGTGTATTGTTCCTAGGGGTAGTTTAGTCATTGTACCTTTGTCTCTATATATACACATGTATGAGAAAGGGAAACCCTAATCTCTCACATTTTCAGTCATCTCTCTACATTTGTTCATGGTATCAGAGCTCCGATCGTGGATTGGGCTTCGTAGAGGATGATGTTTGTGACTTTATCTTTGATTGGTTCTCCATTGTCGATCAAGAAGAGAAACCCACACTGTTCGTCTCCTGTACGTGCTGTACGTGAACGAGGAAGAAGACCCAGTCGTTAGACACTCACTGTTTGAGGTCGTAACCCACTGGGTCTCCATCGTCTCTACCAGCCGACCTCCGACGAGTGGTGTACGACCTCCGGCGAGCTCCAACGACCACCGTACTACCAGTATTGGGCTCGAAATTGACTCTGGAGCACTGTTCAACCTCCGGCGACCTCTGGAGGTCGCCCGCTCAATATTGTTCACCATGAATGTCCCTAAACATTTTTGGGGCGAAGCTATCCTTACTGCTGCTTTTCTTATCAATCGCATGCCTTCCAGTGTTCTTCAGTTTCAAACTCCTATTAAGTTTCTCCCTGGTTGTTCTCGGGTCTCATCTCTCCCTCCTAAGGTCTTTGGTTGTGTGTGTTTTGTCCATGCTCCTAAGCACCCTGGTGGTAAGCTAGATTCCAAAGCCCGTAAGTGTATTTTCCTTGGCTATTCTCCCACTCAGAAGGGTTATAAATGCTATGACCCGCACTCTCGCAAATCCTATGTCTCCATGGATGTTACCTTTTGGGAAACAGAAACCTTTTATCCTCTGTCCACTTCATCTCTTCAGGGGGAGAATGGTAGACAGGAAGAGATGAGGGAGGAAGAGTTGTTGACATATCATACTCCAGAGTCGTGGTCTTACATTTTACCTTGTCATAGTCAGGGGGAGAAAGAAAACCCCAGGCAGGAACCTTTATCTGCAGAAAGAGTGGAACATGATGTTGGTGGAAGACTGGATAGGCCGAATCTGAAGACCTTTTCTCGAAAGAAAAAAGGGAAGTCTACATGTGCGGTACCACTTTGCCAATCTCTATCACCTACTCCAGTTTCTGACTCTTCAGCTGACTCATCTGGTAATGATCATTTTCCTTCTGCTGTTGATGACCTTGATGTTCCTGTTGCTCATAGAAAAGGAGTTAGAATATGTACCCAACATCCTATCTCTCAGTTTGTTTCATATTCCCATTTATCTCCCTCGTACCGTGCATTTGTCTTTTCTCTTGCTTCTATATCTATCCCACAGGGTTGGAAAGAAGCTATCATAATACCTGAGTGGAAAGAAGCTATGGTGGAGGAGATGACAGCCTTGAAAAAGAATGGCACTTGGAAATTAGTGACTCTTCCAGATGGAAAGAAACCAGTGGGATGTAAATGGGTGTTCACTGTGAAGCACAGGGCAGATGGGGTGGTTGAGAGATATAAAGCCAGGCTTGTTGCTAAGGGCTTTACTCAAACCTACGGTATTGACTATGAGGAGACCTTTGCCCCTGTGGCCAAGATGAATTCTGTTAGGACGTTGCTTTCTTGTGCTGCTAGTTTGGATTGGCCTCTTCACCAGTTTGATGTGAAGAATGCTTTTCTTCACGGCAACTTAGAGGAGGAAGTGTACATGGACATACCACCAGGATTTTCCTCTGTTGCTACAGAAGAAAAAGTGTGTAGACTGAGAAAGGCTCTTTACGGATTGAAGCAGTCTCCTAGAGCATGGTTTGACAAGTTTCTTAAAGCCATGTTGATATTTGGATACAAACAGAGTCATGCTGATCATACTATGTTCACCAAGAGAAGTAATGGTAAGATTGACATTCTTATTGTTTATGTGGATGACATAATTATGACAGGTGATGACGTGGATGAGATACTTAGCCTTAAGGCTCTTCTTGCTCAAGAGTTTGAAATTAAGGATTTGGGGTCAATGAAGTACTTTCTTAGAATGGAGGTGGCACGATCTGATAAAGGGATATTTATCTTTCAAAGGAAGTACATTCTAGATCTCTTGGAAGAAACCGGTATGTTGGGATGTAAGCCTGCCGATTCACCAATTGAAGCCAATCATCATCTTGGTAGCAACGAGGGGGAGCATACAGATAAGGAGAGATATCAGAGACTCGTGGGTCGCCTGATATACTTATCTCACACTAGACCAGATATCTCTTATGCTGTGGGGGTTGTTAGCCAGTTTATGCATGAGCCCCGTACTGTGCATCTTGATGCAGTTTATCATATCCTGAGGTATCTCAAATCTGCCCAGGTAAAGCGATTTTGTTCTCCAATCACGGGCACTTGAAATTGGAAGCCTTCACCGATGCAGACTGGGCGGGTTCTATTGATGACAGGAGATCTACCTCTGGTTATTGCACCTTCCTTGGAGGAAATCTGATTACTTGGAGGAGTAAGAAGCAGTTAGTGATAGCCTGTGTTACTCGGACTCGCCTGTTTCTGATGGAGTACCCGTGTCGACACGATCCGACACGGGTGCGGGTGCGGGATTTGTGTCGGGTGCGGCATTTTCAATCCGGATACGGCTCTGATGCTTAGCTGAACGAATCGTCCATTTTGCACTTCGCCCCGCCCGAATCGATTTCAATTGGCAGAGGTCAGCCGATGGATAGCGTGGCCGCCGGCGAGGAAGATGGAGGACAACGAGAGTATTGCTGAACAAGAGGGAATTTCAGGATAATTTGCGAAGGATTTGACCCATCATTTGGGTTGGATTTTGGGGATTTCTCAAGAAGACGAAGAGAGGGAGAGCGTGAGGAAGACGAAGAGAGGGGCAATCTGCTGTATACGTGTGTTGGGATGCTGTATGGCTTTTTTATCTGCTATACACGTGTCTTGCAAATGAAAGTAGGTGAATGCATTTATTTTAGCTTTTATTTTGAAGAGTCCGGTTATACAAGGGACTCTTCGTTTTCTTAACAGAAAAAATGAAAAATACAAATACTTTCCCCTTTTTTTTTCTCTCTTTTCCTCGGTATGTGTGTATAATTGAAATTACAGCACTCAATTTTGGGAAAC
>JAXBDA010001214.1:22500-59441 GCA_036023075.1 Gaultheria prostrata
TTTTGTAAAGTATGGGAGGTCAATGTAATTTCAAAAAGGTCTCTACATTTGTCAGAAACATGTAGAAACATCAGGGGAGGTCAGTGAAATTTACCCAATAAAGTTTTGCTCAAATATTTACTCCAATATGAGTGAAAATTTGAGTAAGAGCCGGATAGAGAAGGAAGATACCTCGAGAGGTAGCCGGCAAAACTGCTTCTTTTCGGTTGAAATTCGAGGCGGAAGAAGCCTAAAATCCCTGCCTAATCGAGAAACAAGGTAATTGTGGTCGGTTTGAAGTCCTGTGAAAAACCCACGTCCACTCTCCATCTTCCTTAACCAGATCTTTCTCGCTCTAAAACTTATTTAAAGGAAGCCCTAAATGTAGGGTTCACAACTCAAGTGTCTCCTGATGATATGGACTAACCAACCGGCGTTGAAAGCGTAAATGATTGGAGTGAGAGGAGGATCGGAAAAGGGGCCAACAATGACTGATTCACCGGTTCCGTAGTAGTAGAGCATTTTAGTAGTATATTTTAAGAATATTATATATATAACTCGAATGTTGAATTTTAATCACCGGATAAAATTTTGATGGTTGATGGCGACTGTTAGGCTCTGTTTGGTTCCTAGGAAAATAAAATAAAATAAAAGAGAGAAAAAAAGAAGAAAAAGATTGAGGAAAATATTTAATTAAACTAGAGTTGTTTAGTTCATTTTCCTCTCAACGCAAACAAAGGAAAAGGAAAATTTCCTTTTCATTTCTTTTCTTTGGTATCAAACGGAGCCTTAAATTAGGTTGAGAAGCAAGAGATGGTGGAGGGGTCAATCCTTTGTGCTCAGCTCGAGCGTTGTGGGCCCACTTCAGGACCAGCTCCATTACCATGAAGAGTACAAAATCATGGGTATTGATTTTAGAATATGCCTTTTCTGCTGTCCACATTTGGATTGCAGAGGGGCAGTTTCAAAACAATATTTATGTTGTTTATATTCTTCCATCTATAATGTATTTTATGTGTGATATTTCTTTTGTCTCATAATTTTGGTCCATATTTCTTTTTTCAGATGTCTCAAAATTCTTGTCCAATTTAACCAGTCAAGGAGAAAAATCGTTTCATTGCCTTTTTTGCCCTTCATTCATATATTCAAATTTAAACTGAAAAGTGGAGAGAAAATGATCATTGATTTCCGAATCGAACGGTTGATGTTCCTCATTATAGTGAGCTAAACTCACTACAGGGTGTAATGAGGAACAGCAACCGTTCGATTAGGAAATCGATGGTCCAGATTTTTAAAAAAACTCTTCCATGTAAGAATAGTCTCTTACATGGAAGAGTTTATTTTAAATCTGAACCATTGATTACCGAATCCAATGGTCATGCTTGCTCACTACACTTATAGTGAGTGCCCTCACTACAAGGCCCCTGGTTCCCCCCGTTTTAGGGAAAAGTGAATTGAAGTATATAAACTACAAAGTAAGGGAAATGATGTTGACACCCCTTTTTATCCCCCAAACACTCCATTTTTGTCCTTATTCACCTTGAAATTAGCAATTTGCTACTTTTAAGTGAATAAAGACAAAAAAAAAAAGAGTGTTAGGGGATAAAAGGGAGGTGTGAAATCATTTCCCCAAAGTAATCATTGCACTTCAAAACAATGGTATTTTGGGGATTTTATATATTTTGCAGAGAATGACTCTGTCTTTTAAAAAAGTTGGATTCTCAAAGAGGAACCCAAATTTTGGGACGGAGGAAATATGAATTTTATTTGATGGATCTCAATTAGTTTTATTATACAAAGTTTTTAAAAAATCTTTAAAAATAGCAAAGATTGAAAGATATGAACAGTTCAAAATTACATGGAAATCCGATAGGACCAATAATCTGGGATAGAGGGAGTATGTACTATAATGTTTCAGATTAGTCAGTAGTTTATCGGTACTCTTAAGAGATACTATTCAAATTTGAATTACTTACTGTCGAGATAAACGGCAAATAAATGGTTGAAATTGAACGGCAAGCCGAGTCATGGATTTAAGTCCCCCTTTTCAATCATCCATGCTCTTCCCGTAGGAGTAGGGTTGCAAATGAACCAAGTCGTTCATGAGCTCTACTCGGTTCGGCTTGAAAAGAGCTTGTTCGAACCCCGTTTGTTGAGTTTTTATTGAGGCTTGGCTCGAGTTCGTTAAAAACATTAACAAATAAGCCTAAACACGTCAAGGCTCAGCTCGACTCGGCTCGATAAGGCTCATTTATGTTTTAGAGGAATAAAAGTATAACTTATTTGTTCCAATTTGATATCTTAATACACTATCTTTTCAAATTCTTATTAAATTTCACTATTATTTTGAAATTAAGACTATTTTCCTATAGAGTATATAGATATCAAACATATATACATGCACAAGTAAAACTTTATTTGTTCTCTTAACCCTATATGAGTATACACATATATTTTTTCGTTGACTCGTTAAGGCTCATGAACAAGCTCGAGTTCGAGTCAAGCCTAAGCAAACTCGGCTCGTTAAGTTTTCACTAAGCTCGAGCTCGTTAAAAACTTAATAAACAAGCTTGAGAACAGTAAAGTTCGGCTCGACTCGGCTCGATTGCAACTCTACGTAGGAGTAAGCAATTTGAGACAGCGGAGAAAAAATTTCACGCGCAAATGAGGGAGCTCAGGGAGGTGGTGAATTCATATGAAAAAAAGATAGATAAATGAGTTTGAATGACGAAAGGGGAAGTGCATAAATCAATTTGGTAGTTGAATTTAACATCCCTATTTTTTATGGCCGGGGCGAGCTCGAACAAGCCAAAAGTAGAGCTCGAACTTGTTCGTTTAATGGCTGGGTCGAGCTTGAGCTCGCGAGCGGCTTGGCTCATTTACAAATGAGCCCTAGTCTCGCGCGCAATGATCCACATGAGCTGTGTGTTGGTCGAACTGATCCTTCAAAAACGCGTGTATAGTGAATAGTGTGCCATGTGCCCGAACCGTACTACGATTGATCTCGTATGGGTGGTGCGATGCACGACCAAACCACATGTCGCGAGGAGACCCGCGCCACAAGGGCGGCACTGTACAATCCCTGAATATCACACTACAGTTAGGCTGTACGGTGATAGCACATGCTAAGCAGAGATTGGTGCCTCTCCACTGCGGCAAATATACTTGTACCTACGTTCCTACCTAGCTCCTGTCTCCCAATCTTGACCTGAATGTATTGTCCACGGACTCCACACCTGTCGAGCGATAACTTCAAATAGTATTCTGGAACGTGGGTTGTTGATGGCAATTGGGCTTGCCTAAGCTTGTTTATGCAAATTGGGTCAGGCTTTTAGACTTAATTATTCCGGCCCACTACAGAAAATATCAACCTAACCCAGAACAAAGAATATTACTCCCTCCGTTCCAACTTAAATATCCCATACGGGAGACCAGACAAGTTTAACCATAAAAAATAAAATACTTTCGAAATTACTTTTTAATTTTTTTTGTACCGTTTAAAAGATCTCAACGAGTACTTTTGAATGGTGTACAAAATTTTGAAAAAAAATATCTAAAAATGTTTTCTTTTAAAGTCAAAATGACACGACTTTACGTAAGGAACATTCAAAATGGGACAGATGGAGTATCTTCTTCTTAATTAATTGCCCTACTACCGTATCATATCATTCTTATCAACCCTTCTTATTTTCGGTTCAAAATAAAAAACCTTCTTATTTAATCCCTTCAGAACTAATCCAGCTAACAAAATAACTCGCGCACCTGAGCAATGGCGACCTACATAATTACCCACACCATTAGCTGCTCTTTTTTTTTTTTATGGGCTGAGGTGGTCATCTAAGGTCGATAACATTATAAAATGATGCTTTCTTAATTTCTTTTTGGATTTTGACGAGCAATATTGGCAGCCACAACTATCAGATTGTGAGAATGAGGTCATTACCAACGCAAATTACCATCGGATTGCAAGAATGAGGTCATTACCAAAGCAAATTCGAGATATTAGGCAGCCACAACTGGATGTGCAACACGAATCACCTCATCGCCTCACACCCCATCGATGTACCCAAAGGAAGTGTTAATAGCATAATCACTAGCATTCACCAACAAAACTACCAAACACTAGAAATACCAAAGCCAATATAACCCACAAGCCATAACACAAACATCACCCCGAACAAGCTAATGCCAACCTCCCTACAATCTCGCTGGCTAAAAACTACCTTACGCAATACCCCACACAGGTTAAAAGCCAATACTAGAAAGGAATATACAGGTCCCTCACACATCAAGCTGAAATACGCCATTTACATAATATTCCTCCGGTTAAACAGTCGCGGGCCATTACCAAAAAAACACCCGCCCATAATTCTATACTGCTGTCTTCTGTTCTGTACTGCACCTGATCAACAATATTAGAAAAGTGCACTTCAGAAAGCTTTCAAATAATTCGATAGAAGGGAGAAAGAACCAGAGGGGCAGACGGAATATACTATTTTGTATTACTGTTGTGGACACCAGGGCAGGGACCGACCAAACCAATAGACCTGATAATGCAAACAGAACTTTACAGCTGCATAGCCTTCCCATTTTCCTCCAATCTGGAGTTGTCATGATATTCAAGATTCTCCTCAGTTTCCTTGGAGATGACTTCTTGTTGATACTAGGGAGACATAACATATAACAATTATTATATTGCTAAAGCAAGAAACAAATAAGATGAATACAAGTCATACACTAAGTGATACTGTGATAGCAACAATTTATAACAGAGACGATGAAAAAATGACTCAGGTTCAATTGTATGTGTGATTTTAACCACTGAAACCCATTCCAAGGGGCACAGATCATGAGAAATCAGATCGGAAAAAATTGCGAGATGACCATGAAGTACACAATTGAAAAAGAGAAATCCCATGAAGAATACCAGTTAAACAGCAGGCAAAGCACTGCTAACCCGACCAAATGAGATATCGCGTACAGAAATTAATAACTAATCTTACACAGGAACAATCAAAGTAGCAAACAATTCAGCCACAATTAAGAGTTATTTCAATTTCAAGAATCCTATAAACAGATGGAATGATAATTATCTACCATACGACAAAGATTGAAAACATGCCAGTTTTACAACTATAATCATTGTTTTCACCAAGCTGCGTATGATAATTGTTATCATTTACCTTACAGTTACACATGAATCAAGAGAAGGAAGTGGCATCAATATTTCGAATTTAGCATGTACCTGACTGTCCTCATCAACTCTTCCACCACCCATGGATGTTACCTCCCGAACCGTAATGATTTTATCGATGTAGACCGTAGTCTCCTCAGCACCTCCCAAAGTATGGTTCGACGACATCAAAGCAAGCTCATCTATTGGTTCATTTCCCCGTTTTGATAACACACTAAACATAATCAAAAAGAGAAATCAACAAACAAGGACTACATTGATTGTTAAAAAAAAAAGTGAGATCTAGAGGCTACAAAGATACAATTGAATTAACTAGAACACAATACAATTTCACATTATGGGACAATACCTGGGGTTTGTGGTCTCTTCTAACGGTGCTAAATCAACATCCTTATGCTGCTTCCTTTTCTTATTACTCTGCGTGCGCTCTAGTAGAGTATCAGCACATCGTTTAAGCCATGACAAAGGAGCAGAGACAGGAGGAGAAGAAACACTTGATTCTTTTTTAGAAGACAAATCAATTCCAATACAATCTACTTTTTTACTTGAATTTATTTTAGGATCTGGTACAACAGTATGCTGCTTCAGAACTCTTCTCGCTGAAACTTTTTGCCTGCTAGACAGTAAAACGGATTCTTGAATCCCTGGTGCAGTTATGCAATCTTGGGCAGCCTTTTCCAACTTCTTCATCTGTTCAATCTGAGCAAGAATCTCTTCTCTATCCACATGCAATAGCTCCCTTTGTTTCTCCAACTTCTGCCTTTGCACCGTAAGTTCTTCAATGGCATTGTTCAATTCTGCCCATTCCTGATCCCTCCGTTCGCGATCTAAATTGATCTCCCTTCTCTCAGAATCAAGCTTTAGCATTTCTAAATTAACTTGTTCCATTTCCTTTTCCACTGTTTCCCGAAGAGAAGCTATATGTTGATGTTCTTTCTTCTTTTCTTCCTCAAAAACCTTCTCTCTTTCCAGGAGATTACTTTCAATTTCTTCACGTCTCTTACTGACACAGTTCTCTAGCTCTCTCTTCTGCATCTCAACATCCAGCAAGAAGTCAGCACGTTCTTTTTGAATCTTGCTAAACCACTCTGATCGCTCTCGTTCAATTTCAATCATGAAGGCTTCCCGATCACGAGAAAGTGACTCAGCATCACGCTTATACTGATCCCACATTGCATCCCTCTCTAATTTAAGGCAATCTCGCTCATCCTTCAGAAACTTAGAAATGGCTAGTCTCTCCTCAGCCACACGTTCTGCTTCCTTTTGTAATTCTACTCTTTTCTCGTCAATCAATTCCCATTCAGTTTCAAACTTCGCCTTCCCTACTTTCAACTCATCCGTCAAAACCTCAAGTTCAAGCTTCTGAGCGCTGATAGTATCAATTTCTTCCTTGAGCCTTATTTCTAAAACCAGTAGTTCATTTGTTTCACTTTTCATGGCCCCCATTTTCTTCTCTGCATCTTCAACTTGCTTTTTCCTGCCTTCAAGTAGATCCATAGACTTCTGAAGATCAAGCTTCGAGTTGTTGATCTCTTCTTTTTCCTTTTGCAGAAGGGCTCTTGTCTCCTCAGCTTCACTTTCTGCAGCAAGGAGACTTTTTTCTCTCTCATCGAGTAAATTTGCCCTCTCTACCAACTCTTTCTCCTTCTCTGCCAATGCCCTTGATTTAACCTCCAATTCCTGTTCTTTTTCCAACATTACATCCTCCCGTTGATTAAGATCCATCTCCCTCAACTCCCAAGAACGTCTCTTTGTCAACATTTGCTCTTCTGCCAGTTTTTGCTTTGTCTCCAACTCTGCCTCCCATTCAGACTTCCTTGCTTTCAAAGCAGCTTCATGGTTAGCCATAACTTGTTGAATTCCATCCTACGTTGTTCATCAAGAAGGTGACAAATAAAATAATTGCACATCATAACTGAAACTTGTGTTATTTTACCTATAACAATTGTTATTACATATCGAACAACGCTGCAGCAACATCATCGATCACAACTACCGTGTTGGATCTTTTGACAGGTAATCAAATGGCATGAATGAAGAAAAAGACTCACTGATTCCTTTCTAATAAGTTTCTCCTGCAAAATAAGCAGGTCTTCTTCTCTCTTGTTCAGCTCGCATTCCCTTTTGATAACAGCCTGTGAGAACTCAGGGAAATTATCAATCTGATCCAGTTCACGATGTTCACAATTACCATTTTCATTGATACAAACAAAAAAATAAAAAACAAAGTAATTGCATATACCTCTTCCCTTGCCGATAAAGAGGCTACAGTTAGCTCGAGATTGCTTCTCTCCTCATTTAGGCCTCTAAGTTCCTTGTCAATATCTGCTTTTGAAGACTCATACTCTTTCTCAAGTCTATTTAATTCCTGAGATCTGCTAAGAATGTAGTCCTCTCTTTGGTTTAGCAGAGCTTGTCCTTCGAGTAACCTTTCTTGTGATTCCTGCAGAGTTTTCTGCCTTTCGTACACAGATTGCCTCTCAAGAAGGATCTCTTTCTCTTTAGCATCACAACTAAACCATTAACACAAAAACAAAGTTATAAGTTCCAGAAACAAGGCCACCTCATCGAGAAAACTTATAACTTCGTTAAAACTTATAATAAAGTTATAAGTTCATTTTCTCATAACGCTTCCAAACAACTTGAATGCAAATCTGCATGATGCAGAATCCAAAAGTCACCTCTGGAGGAACTCCTTGGATTCTCTTTGTTTTCATGCACTACTCTCTCCAAAAATCAACTCCACATATAGTATTCAAACACTTACACAGATTTGATAATAATTGAGAAAGTTAACATATACAATTCAGGATCCAAAATCTAAAAAATAATTACCTCAGAAACATCCACCAATATGCACAGGCAAAAACACAATTAATAAATCACAAGTAGAAAAATGTATGAATTCATGAAATGTTGAAGCCAAATCATTGTTAACATCAACAAACATCCCAACAAATAACACCTATCCATTGAATTTAAAAGAAGAGTAGAAGACAGCCACGTAAACCATTAATAGCTGACATCCCGAACGGAACTCCAACCTATATTGAGGGAACTGATTGGTCTTAAAATCCAACTCTAATCAGCTCTTCTTAAATGCTTTCGTTCAACTAATGTTCAAACTTCAAATAGGTTTCGTCACTTCTTTGTTTCGTCCAATTTTAACTTTTCTTGTAATTTTCTTACCATAAATGCGGGTTAAAGTGACAGGAAGCTAGTTCCAAATTCCAGCAGTCATTTGTTGTATCTCATTTTTGGTAGGCAAGCAGTTACCAAATTTGAATATTACAGTGTTCATGACGCATACCTGAAGCTAAACAGAACCCTAGCTAGAGAACCTCCGGCACACACACAATGAGACTAGGTAACACTGTAACAGAATGTCACGCGCCACATTCAAACTGAAAGAAACACAATTTGAAAGATTGGTAGAGTCATTAATGATGACATCATACACAATGCCACAATCCACAGACAAAACCACCAATCTGGACAACACCAGCAAATATCGGGTCAAGGCCTTATGCATCAGATTGGACTCTCGCCTAGAGCAGTCTAGTATCATTCAGAACATCATGTGCCCCTAGCATAATTCAGCAATCTGGCACACATACTATCTAGCTACCGTGAATGATTCAGCATGAACCAACCAAGGCACAAGCCTATCTCTCTTCTTGCCATTGACCCTTAGTTTTGGAAATAGGACCACAACAGATTGAAATTACAAACAAAGCAAAGGAAATGACACACCAATCTTTAATGAAAGTTCTATGATGAAGAAAAACAAGAGTAGCTAAAAGACGTACTCAGACTTGAATGACACGATACGTCTCCTGAGATCATCTTCACGTGCTTCCACCTCATGTAACTTTCTTTCAGCAGATCGGTGATATCGATTGGCTTCAGCTTCCAAAGACTCTGCTGCATGCAACTTTGCCTCGGCCTCGACAAACTTTTTCTCAGCATTTTCCACCATACTTCGTGCTTCACACAATTTAATCTCAGCTGCAACTTTTGCCTCAGCACATTCGGCACGCATCTCATGCAATGCCTTCTCAATCTACAAACAAATAATAAATGAAGAACAAAGATGATGATGTGGACATTGAAAGGCACCTATTCAAATACCGTACATTTGCTACACACTCTTTCTCAATTCCAAGAGCCTTCTTCAAATTCTCCTCCCGTTTCTTGGCTTCAGCAAGAGTAGATGAGTGTGCAGCTTGATCCCGCCGATGCATTAACTCACCCGAGTCAACAGATGCTTTAATTTGCTCATACTTGGAAATCCATTCCTTTTTTTCCAATAAAAGAAGACCCATGTGGTGTTGATGGTCATACACCTACATAAAATCGAGATGGCGAGATCCACACTTAGCCATGGAAATCATATTTAAATTAAAATCATGTCCAGTTAGATTAGGAAAAACTCATTAGTCCATTAAACATCTAAGTTATTCACATCTCTTGCCAAACAATTTATATTACTCACAGAAGTATTCCTCATCATTATAGCAAACTATCTACAAGGTCATAAACTGTCTCCCACTCATCCCCATTATTCAAGTTACTCTCACCGTCCCACTTTGTTTGCTTCAAACGGAAAGTCCTACCATGTTAATCTTAACAAAAAGGTGCTTTTAAGAATAATTTTACAATCTTTTTACACTGTTCACAAGTAATACTAATTGAGATCTTTCGGACGTTGCAAAAAAAAAAAAAAAATCAAAAAACTATTTTGGTAAGCATCTTATTTTTGGAGGTCATGTCGTCTCCATAAGCAGCAAACAAAATGGGATAGAGGGGTAACTCATTTAAAGAGCTGAAACCTACCTAACAGAAGTGAAGGATGTAAATCAAAAAAGACTCAAGTTACATAATTTTCTGTCTACTCTATTTTTTTGTTTTGTTTCTTTCAAATAGTTGAGATACAACAGTATATCTTATCAAAAGACAGTTCCACCACATCTCCAATACATATAGTAAACCTAAAATCAAAAATCAAATTACGAACCTTTTGCACGGGAAAAAAATTAATAATCCATATACTCCCTCCGCCCCAAAATAATTGTTCCAATCTCACCATTTCCAACTTCTTAAAAAATATTTATTTCTGTTATTTAAAATATTTCTTATAATTTGAAAATCTGTGTCTAATATAACTAGGTGAACTCTCAAAATCCAAATTGCACAGCAAACCTAATTTAAATTTCAAAACAAATTAAGTATTAAGTTAAGTATTAAGAGGTCCAAATAGTGAAATAGGGACTATTATTTTGGGAAGGAGGAAGTATCACTGTGCATGAGTAATTGTATAAATTAATTGCAAAGACGAGAGAAAAATTAAAACAACATAACAGAAGCAAGAAATACATAGCTAAAACAGATGAGGGAAGAAACTAGAAATTGCGAGACCTCAGCTTCAAGCTTGGCAATATAGGCAATGAGAGAAGCTTTATCCCTCCGTTTGATCGACTCTTCGTCGAACCCAGCCTCTCGAAGGCGTTTCCAGATCGCTTCATCGCTCAAAGGAGTTTGCAAAACCCTAGAACCAGGCGATTTCGGAGAGATGACCAATCGCTCCGACTGAGGACTCGCCATTTGCACAAACTACTGGTAATCAAGAAACCCTAGATTATTTTAGGGTTTTTACCAGAAGCGTCGATCAACGTCTTTCTTATTGCGTTCTTGGAGTAGAGTTCTTGATCTGTTTAATTGTTCTTGAGTAGTGGGAGTCCAGTCACTCTAATTTTTCTCTACAAAGCTTTTTAGCTCCTCTCTCTCTCTAGAACTCTCGCTCTCTCTCACTAGACTAGTAGACTGTATATGTGAGAACGGTATGAAATTCTTTCACGAGAAACTTTTGACTATTCAAACTGTAAAAATGCATCGGAGAGCTCAAGAAGCGGACGACAACAACGTATCTACGACGACGTTTAGGGTTGGGATTAGATTTTGAATTTCGAAGATGTAGTAGTAAAAATTGACATATCATGGCAGGACATTAATTAACTGGAATAAAATAATCGGAGATGCATGGTTTATGCTTTGGAATTTTCGAGTTTTAATGTGACCGGAATTTTGATGCCCTAATTTATTTGCTGTATAAATGTTTGACACACGAGTTTGAATATCAATTAATCAATCAATCAATACATACTTTATGCAAATGTAAACTCTCCAACCCAAAATCCTAATTTTTGAACTTATAATAGGCTTTGTTTTGTTTACTATTTTGCTCATTTAAAAAAAATTGAAAAAAAATCTTTATTTATCCAATCATTTTTTACATTTCTCTTTCTACTCATTATTCTAATTCTCTCTCTATCTCTCTCCAATCATTAACTCATTATTCCCATTTTCAAAAACTCAACCAAACACTATCTCAAAAATTCTTCTCAAAAAAATCTTTTCAAAACCCATCCAAACACAACCATAATTTTTGTGTATGTACCAAGATTGAGAGAGAGAGAGAGAGAGAGAGAGAGAAACATGGGGAGAGAGAAAGGAATCATGGGGAGTGAGTATCGATTAAGTCTGTAATGATCCGCGCGACTTGCTAACATTTAGCCTAACCGCGTGAATCAAAAGGTAAATCACAAGTTACACAGTAACTCGTTGCGTTTCATTATATCATAGTCAATTCCCACATCTCACAGTTGTGGGACTAAAGGGGTCTCACAATCTCCCCACTTTATGATACAACGTCCTCGTTGCATTGACCCAACAACCTTTCCTTGGTGGCCATGTTATAGCACTTAGTCTATATAGCACTTTGTTCCTAGTCTGGGATTCAAAGGTGACTCATACATATTCTAGGGGTGGCCTCCACCGTTTAGACCAGGGTTGTGCTCTAGTATCACCTATAACGACCCATCTAAGATGACCTGGCAACCCTTAGCCTAATCACGTGACTCAAAAGGTTAACCTCGAGTTGAGTGAAACACTAGCTCGTCACGTTTCGTTACTCCCTTTGTCCGGATTTATTTGTCCCTTGTGCTATTGCAACCGGATAAAAAATTGATGATATCTTTAACTTGGTAAGTAATTATATGTCCAATATGAATATTCTTTGATAAAACTCAATTAGTTTTATAAGAAAATATTTTTAAAATTACATAAAATACTATAAAGTTATAAGATATAATCATTTGAAAAGTGACACAACTCCCAAAATAGACTAACAAATCCGGACGAAGAGAGTATTTTATCATAGTCAATCCCAAATCTCACCGATGTGGGAATAAAGGGGTCTCACCAAGTCCTTTGCAAAAATATCTATCAAATTACAATTACAAGAACAAAAGCTTTATTAAATGATATAAAAGCCCGCTGCAATTCTTACCCGACAAAGGAACTCAACACCTCTACAGACTAATATATGCAGAAGATGAAGGAATATATTTATCTTTAAACAAACCTGAATAAGTCAAGCTTGAAATAATCAAAATAAATTTATTATTGCTAATATATTAAGGCCAGTTACATTTATTAAGTAGAATTTCAACAATATTGGCAGGGACGACCCCGCTCTAATCCATCGAAAAAGACATTAAAATATTTAAAAACCTAACTTAGTATAAACTTATAAACTTTAGAGGTACAATGCACAATCATATAAACATGAAGGACTACTTTGTAATTAGAAAAAAAAAATCATATTGAAACAAATCAAAATTCTCAAGGATGAAATTGGAACATTTAAAAAAACGTAATGACCAAATTGAAACCAACACATGGTCATTAGAGCAAAATTGAGACATTTAAAAATATGAGGACCAAATTAAAACAAAGCTATAATTATAGAGACTTAACTAGTAGATAAGCCTATTATTTATATTGTCAACAGTTAATAATTTTTACCTTCTAAACCATCCACAATTTATCTATTAATGAATAGATTAGTGTTCGATCAAATAATAATAATAACAATAATAATAATAATATAGTGTAGCATGAAGATTATTTAGCTAGTGATAGTTGTTTTCCCGCAAGACGTGCTGGTCAATTTTCGACAATTGTTTTTTGGTTAAAGAGAGAATTTCATGACATATGCAAGCTATTACAACATACCGTAAAACACAAGAATAGCAGAAAAATAACATAATACAGACGAGAAAAACATAAGACAATCAAAACAAATGAAGGATATATCCAGCGAGAAATTGCTTCAGTAGTCTGATGTCTGTAATCAATGTATGATGCCCAGCTTATGCTGTCACGGTTCACGAAAAACGATTCTTCCAACACAGTTAAAACAGATGAATAACCGAAGAGATTTAAGGATATTCAACAATTGTTTTATTGATCAAATGGTGGACCCTTCCTATCAAAACAAACCAGTTTGCACTTTTTGATATCCCAAAAAAATTGTCTCATTTCAAAACTAAATGGGCAATAGGTAATGAATTCTCTCTTTTACCCCTCATTTTGAAATTAGTACAACTAAAAAAGTAAGAAAATGTAATGATTGAAGGGTAAAATGAAAAAAATAGATTTTGAAAAGTGCAATAATTGTGTTCCCTTATTTAGTTGGAATCCCCAAAAGGGACCATAAAATAGGGATGGAGAGAGTACTAAATTAACTTCTAGATGGTTTATGGATAACCTGGAATTATTTTTGCCAATGTGAAGACTTTAATGTCTACTTTTTTGGCGCCTTCGATACTCCGGGCCGTTTGGGAGCCTATTATTTTTCATATTTTGGATTGTGAATTATAAATTTTTTTATTATGATCAGAATAAATTATTAATCTATAGTGTTTGAGGAATGTGTATAGAACAAATTTTGCAACAGGTGTTTAGGAGTAATCATTAAAATAGATTATGATGAGATTTTCTATCCAAAATGCAAAAGCAGGGCTGATTATTAAATTGCGTTTTATTGTTTGATTTAGAAAATGCATTCTGTCAAACTGTATTCTACAATTCAACTGCCAAACAATTAAAATGTGAAATGATATAATTTATAATGCAAAATGAATCTCCCAAATACGTCCTCCGTCATAGATGTAAGCCAACGACTTGGACCAATTAAGGGCATATTCACTCATGTCTCTCTCGCCCTCTATTTTAAAGGCTGAAAATAGTACATAATCGTGAAAAAAGTGAGGTTAGACAATTCAACAATCCAACCTGATTTTATTTCTCTATCTTCATCTTTAAATCTTAACTCCAATCATCCTAATTAAACATATGTGACATAAGTCTCTTTTCAAAAGTATCGTCAATATTTCTCAATCATACCGATTTATAGAAAACGAATCTAAACATCAACTTATGCATGTTTTATGAGAATTTATCAAAAAGTTAAAATGATTTTAGCTGTATTACAATTTGGTGCCACGTGATTAAAAAAAGAGAATAATGAAAAAGACATTTCATCGAGAATAATTTATAACGCTAAGGTTTTAATGTTGTTTCCTCATCTTTTAATTTGACATCTTTAAGTTTTTGTACGGAAAGATAAAAGAAAAAATTGAGAAACTATGACCAATGAATCGTTAAGCCATTCATTCATTTCGTATGGGTCAATAAACATAAGTGATAATATTGCTTTCATGGGTATACTTTAATTAATCTTATTTCACTTCATTTTGTTCCTAAGGAGCTTTTTTTATTTGCTTTCAGATATCCATGATTCGAACGCACCTTAAAGCCAAAACAAGTTCAATAACAATGAGAAAATAACAAGCCTGGGAAGTGTTCAATGCAATACAAATCATTCTTTACCATGAGAGATTTTTATTTATAATAACAGCCTTGAAATTGCAACCAAAGCTCAGCTAGCAAGGCACTGAGTTCAGTACGTGGCCTTGAAGAAATTCAGCAGAACGTTGACAACAGTTATTCTGGAAATTCAGACAAGGTCTTTGTCAATTTGCTGCTGTATGTACATAATGCGCTAGAACAAGCACTTGAGGTGAAAGTCATGAAGCAAAAAATGCCTTCTTTTCCCGGTAGTAGTCATGAAGCCAGCCTTCAATCAGCTTGATTTCAGATGCCCTCTGGTCCACTAACCAGTCGGGATCCTCAGCAGTCGCCGCTCGCAAATCCAAGTGATGGGCACCTGAGAGGAAGAAACAAAGGTTTGAATCTCTTTTGGCAGGAATAATGCTGTGCTTTAGCCTCAAAAAGCAAGTAAAATGCTTTAGACCCAAACAGGGCCCAACATTGAGGGCAGTAAGAATCCAATAAGAACCAGATAGGGTCAAATAGAAAATACAATTTAAAATCATAGGTGAAATTAAAATCAGAATTTTGATTGGGGAAAAATAAAAACTATAAGTAAACCAGTGTGTTTTGAAAGTCAGATCGGGCAATCGCCACCAACCGCCCCTTACTAGTGCCACCAGTGGTCACTTGTGGGATTAAACCATCTGGTCTTGCACAAAACTGAAATTACCTTCTGAGGGTTACGCTCATTTTTCAAGACAACCGCAAAGTGGCTTAACTGATAGTTTGGCTTATGGTTTAAGCCCATATTATACAACATAAGCTTTCCAATGTATACATCAACTTGAACATATAGCCCAGCAGCTAACTAGCCAATAGCCATCATTAGGCGTAGTTGGCCGAAAGTCTGCCGACACTCGTATCTGGAAGATATAGCTCACTCAATTAAAGATTTCTAATCTCCCACTACTATGTCAGAGACATCTTGGTCAAATAAGCACAAAAAAGAAGACGACGGGATAGATAGGTAGAGACAAGGAGTCGTACTACAAACAGTTCGACTATTTCTTTGTCACCCAAGAATGTAACCCGCTCGGTAAAGCAGCTAGGATGGGTGCATAGATCTGGGTGATGCTTATAAAATCAGTAGTAGCATCATGTGTTGGTGTTTACCATGCTAACCACCTATGATGAAATTCAAGGATAGCTAACTAAAACTAGATTCAAGCAAACTTAAGGCATGGTTTCTCTACCATGTACGAATCAGCTAATATCTAAAGCGGAAGATATTCAATTCTAAGATCACCTTTTTTAGTAACAAGAGCGACAATAGTTTCAGATACATCTTCCAGAACACTGCACCAGAAATAAGCAACGTCCATCAAACCTCATAAATATTTGGCAACAATGACATCATGTAAACAATGAAGAAGTTACCCGCCACCACTCCAAGGATCCAATAGGCCATTTGCGAAAATGATGTTACTTCCAAACATTTTCAAGGCTGTCTTAAAATCCTTCACATGAAAGCGGAAAACATCAAGTAAAGTTACTAGATCAGAAAAGAATATAGATTCTTCACATACAAATATGGTTTCTGAAAAAGGGGGAATCACAAAATTCTGAATACTACTAGGGTTCCATCTTATGCACAAAGCAACGTAAATGATTCAAACAGAAATACAAGAAATATCAGTGGTAACTCTTCCTTTTTTTGGTAACCTAACCCTAGACATCCAACCATACAAGATAGACAAAAACGCATCACAGACAAGCCAATGCCCACCTTTTACCTTCCCTTACCCCAACCCCGCCCACCCGCACACACAAGCAATGGAAAAAGCTTCATCTTGATTCTTGAGTCAAGGGCAAAGCAAAAGTATCAAAAGCAAGGCTAGGGTCGTCAATTCATCACCAAAGCTCATTAACCACATTACAATGCAAAAGGGGATCATTTACCAAATCTCTATCTTGTTTGCCCATGCAAATTTGAAAACATATCATCCAGGTGTAGCCAATCCCATGATAAAGTGATAAATAAAATACCCCTGAGATAATTGTAAGGTAAACATTGAGCACATCATTGCTTTACAGGGGTTCCGTTTCAAAATGGAAGTCCCATACTTTCACCTAGTTAAGACTCATGATTCATTCAGTTCAAGAGAACAAAAGTGCCATTGTATTGAACTTTCTTTGTCCATAACTGTTCCGATTCTCTGAAACATGTGGACTGATTATTTGGATCCAAAACAATCTGAAACTGAAATTTCTTTTTGGAAGATAATTGTAGAACTGAACAAAAACTGGTAAAGATAAGTCTACATGTAAAAAAATGTAAAGCTAAAACCATGACATATATCTTGGAACTCTAGTGTTTGTGCACTGAGTTTCATTTTAATATTTTTTTTTATCGGCAAAGAAAATTTCACAATCATAAGTATGAAAAATAAAATCTTGTAGAAAAAGAACAAATTGTCGTTATTTTCACATGCCTAACAAGTAACAACTACCATTTTAAATTTCTTTTGACCCACTATAGAAACTGAACAAACCCATATAGTCCCAAAAGTTAAACAGATCATCTAGGTGAAATCGACTTCCACAGAAACCTTAAGCCTAGGACATGACGCCCATCTCATCAATTTACCGATAAGAAATGACTAAAACAGCCCATGGATCAGAAATACAGAATTTTGGAAATAACTTAAAATCTACAAGTTATAATTCACTTACATGTCCACCAAATTCTATGGTTATCCACTTAGGCCTTGGTTTGACATGGAAACTGTTCCAGCAGTCCTCTTTATAGTAAGAATAGTTAAAATCAGAAGCTGGATACATGCTAGTATTGTGGCTTGTAGACATTGGCATAACCATCTCAGTGCATGCCTGCAAATAGAAAGGAAACAAAGCGAAAGACGTCAGTTCAGTATTACGGACTTGAGCAACATATTGTGTGATAGTTCACTGCTAATTTGCATTTAAAATTGAAGAAAGAGCATGTACTCATAATAAGAGCACTTCTGGACCTGCCAGTTCCAACCATCCAAGCCATGAGGGTCATCATCCAGCTGAAAACAGTCATATTCTCCAGTGTAGTTGTAATATACACTTACTCCTTCAAATATCCGCTCCAAAACACTAGTCCCTTCAGGGCAGGTGTCAATTTTTCTGCAAACCTATAGAACAATGAAAATAAATAAATAAACAAATTACCAAAAAGCATTGTTCATGACATGCCACTCTATAATTTTTTTTCAAGCATATGTGCCCAAGCTAACCAACCTCTTTTATGGGATTTCCTGGCAAAGGCATCATAAAATTGGCCGGATATGGATAGTTAACCATTGCTAAATAACTATAAGCAGAGTCCAACCAGTTGTAAAGGTCATCTACACTTTGCAGTTTCCTGCCATTCATATGTTTCTCAGATCAGAGGATCAGTTCAAATGATGAAAACAAAGATTCAGAAGTCAGAAATAGTAACCCGACTCTGCAAGCTTGTGTACATGGGATTGAAACAAGCATAGCATGGACAAAATCTTACTGGCAGAAGTGGAAAGTCTTTGTCAGTTGCAAAAGGCCATCATTTTGTGAACCCTCGGAGTCTAGAGCATCCCAGGACTCTTTTATGGTGTTGAAGCAGCTAGTACTTTCATGCTGAGTAGATAAAAGGGAAGAAGTCTCACAGTCCCGTACAGTTACAGCAAAAAATCACACAGACAAGAATAAAGTCTAGGAGGAACATACTCGAAAACTATTGGAAACAATGTCATAAAATGTTTCTGGTGGCACGATATCTTCAAATTGAAGAATGGGTGCTGAAGAAGCAAGTGCGCCAATTGCAATGTGAGGATATTTGAGACGCATCCATGCCGCCAACACTGTTCAGTTCAAAAGACAGAATGCTGAAGTATTTCTCACATCTCTGGTATAACCACGCGAAAACAGAAGGATAAACTGTTTTGAGTTCATCCTCATGTACAACTACTAGAGAGAAAAACCATGTCTTACTTCCACCATAGGACCCGCCAAATAACACAACAGGGCAAGCCTGAGCTGACAAATTTTGTTTCAGGTCAGTAATCAACACTGCAAAATCAGCAATTGCTTGCTCGGTTGTCAGATGTGATAAAGTAGTAGCATTCTTATATGCTTCATCTAAACTTCCATAGGGCACTGACTCGCCATAGTATCGATGCTGCCAATGAAATCCTCAAGTCAATATGCATAACAAAGAGAAACTAAAAGGACAATTCAATTCTGCAACTGTTATCAAAATCGTAATACTATACAAACAGAATTCCCAAACAGCATGATAAATGGAAAACACTAACTACTGTGGCTCATAAATTCAAAAATGCTAGTGCCACGTAATTTTGGATGGCTTCCGTAGATATATTATGTTCGCAAACTATTTCTCCTCAACAAAAGATTATATGCTCACATATAGCCTATTTGTATTTTTTCATGTTTACTAGCCTTATTTTGAAAAGACCACTTGCATATTGTAATCACTGCCCAAAGAACGACTTGGAAAGGAAACAAATGTAGGACATTCCTTATGCGTCAGCAGTAGGGAGTCTTACGTATGCTCTAGTTTGTACGCGTCCGGATATTGTGTACGCGGTTGGAATGATTGGTAGATACTTAAGTAATCTAGGCATGGATCACTGGAAAGCAACTAAGCGAGTTATGCGTTACTTGCAGATCACTGGAAAGCAACTAAGCGAGTTATGCGTTACTTGCAAAGGACAAAAGATTATATGCTCACATATAGGAGATCTGAACATTTAGAGATCATAGGATATTCAAACTTTGATTTTGCTGGTTGCCTCGATAGTAGGAGATCCACTTCTGAAGCAGTGTCAAGGAAAAGTGTCAAACAAACACTCATAGCTTCATCTACCACGGAAGCTGAATTTATAGCTTGCTATGAGGCATCAAATCAAGCGATATGGTTGCGGAATTTTATCTCGGGGCTTCATATTATGGATAACATTGAGAAGCCACTAAGGATTTACTGTGATAATAAAGCTGCCGAATTGAATTCCAAGAATGACAAGAGTTTGTCAAAATCAAAGCATATTGACATCAAGTTTCTTGTTGTTAAAGAGAGAGTTCAGAATCATATTATGTCAATTGAGTACATTAGCACAGAACTCATTACTGCGGATCCGCTTACAAAGGGCTTACCACCTAAAGTGTTTAAGGAGCATGTAGCTCGTGCGGGAGTGGTTAGTTCTAGTGAAGTATTTTGTTAGTGGGAGTTGCGCTACTCATATTTTTGATTATTTGACATTTGTGGTGATTACTTTTGGTTTATTAATGATTCTGATATAAAGTTGCATATTTTTCAAATCGTGGTTATACATAAAATTTTGAATATATGCATTAATAAAGAACTCTGTTGAGTTATAAGGTTGGACTAGTTGGAAGTAGGCATGCTAAAGGATCACACTTGCATGCAATTTCCATGCTACACTTTCGTACTTGATCTATGTCGTTGAATACATAGATATTTGTGACCCACTAACTATGGATGGGTCTTGTAATGATAAATATGGCAAAGGCCCCCATGATCCTATATTTGTGTTTTCAATGGACCAGATTGTTCGAGATGACACTTATAAATTTCAAAAATAAAAGTTTGAGCTCTTAAAGTTTACAATGTCTAATATCCGAATGACCTATGTGGCCCAAGTGGGAGATTGTTAGCAATTTTCTATAGGTGGGCCTACATAGATCATAAAATTAGATATTGCATATTTGTCGAATAAGGTTTGAGTGGTGTCGGTATTACCCAGTAAATTGTGATCATCTAAAAATATGACCGGGTAATTGACAAATCTATATTAGCGCGTATTTGGGTTATATCACGTGCGTTAAGTGGTGCAGGCTTATTATTAAGTGTAGAGACCATTGGAACTCTTGTTTGAGAACTTTAGCTACGGACTTAGGTTAGCTAGCTCAGCTTCTCCTATGGCTATTTGGATTAAGGAACTAGGGTAATGCTAAGACAAAGAAGGCCTAATAATGGTGAGTCGTATCAGGCGCGGCAGCCGTTCCAAGACTTTTATGCCACCGTTCAGGAAAGAAGGAAACCTGCTTTCCCAAAAAGGAAGAAAGGGAAAAACTCCTCTTGAGGCGGAGAGAAGCAGTAAGAAAGGCTTATTAGGGTTCCATCTATTATGATGGGTTATGATGGAACCAAGGCCTATAAATATGTGGTTAAGTCCCCACTCCAAACCCGAATCTCTTTCTCATACCATCCCACCGTGTGTGAGACAAAAGGAACAAGATCAAGAGAAGGGCTTTGGAGGTGGAAGACAAACAACCACGCACAGGGTTTTCATCTCATCCTTCATGGCGACAGATACGCATCCAGTTTGTTTTCTTCAATAGTTTGACATGAGATCTTGGGTTAGGATTTCTTATGAAACCCTACAAGTGGTAACAAGCAGATACATAAAGTGACCTGCGTTGACAACAATAAAAGATAAAAATGGTGCATTCAATCAAAATGTTGGAATTCTCTAATGTGTTCATAATTTGCTGGAAACCAGAAAGTCGAAAATCAAAATTTCCAACCTACATTGTCAATCAATACATGATGCCTAGGGATTACAAACCATTTATCTTCAGTTGAACTTGAGCTCTGCGTTCAGCTATACTTTCTAATTTGTAATTCAGTCACAAAACATGAATCTCTGTGTGTGTGAAAACAATGAGAAAATGGACCGAATAGCTCTCTCATCAATTTCTCAAGTAATATAATACCAAAAGATCTCGCTTTTATTCTATCAATTCCAAATGCCAAAAAAAAATTAACAGACGCGATCATATGGTCATATAACTACAAATACGATCGTCTTACTTCAGGAAAGATGACCATGGCTCCAAACCGAGGGGCGAGTTCCCACACAAGCCCCGTGTTCTCCGCGAACCACACAATCTCCCCCTCATTCCCACAGTAAAGGAAGATGGCCCCCAAGAGATTGGGACCCACCCAGTGCTCCGTATTGATGAGGTACCGCTGACTGAACATCGGAAGATCATCGGAGAAGCTGAAGTGGTCGAGACGCTGCTCGAAGTACCGAGTCTCGTATTTATACTGTTGTTTTTGTTGTTGTGGTGGTGGTGGTGTTAATTGGGGTTTGTTGAGGTGTGAGAAACGGGTGGGGAAGCGAGGAGAGGTTCGTCTGGAGGAGGAGCGGAAGTGCGATGATTGGGAGGAGGAGAGAGAGAGGAGCAAGAAGATTAGAGAGAGAAGAAGAGGCGTACTTGTGATCGGGGGTCTCGCCATGTCCAAACGAGTTTACGGCCAGTCGGTGTCGGAGACCCCGGCCAACGAGGGTGATAAGGCAGTGCACTACCTGTAAAGTATTTGATAAATGTACACCTAAGCGCGTGAGTTTGGGTTACTTTTTGGGAAAAATTAAAAAAAAAAACCCTTTAAACTTTGACTTCAATGTCTTATAGACCCCCGAACTTTAATAAACTTCAATTACACTCCTAAACTATTAATCCGTTAATCAATTTACCCCTACCGTCCAAATCCGTCAAATTAATAACGGATTTTGCGAACGGAGTTACTTTTCCGTTATGTGCTAACTTGGGATTTCTCTCTCTCTCTCTCTCTCTCCCCCTTTCTCTCTCTCTCTCTCTCTCACACACACACACACACACACACACCCAAGCACCTACACCCACACACCACCACCACCACCACCACAACCATGAAACATGAATATTATTACCAGCATCAGTCCAATCTGTTGAAGTATATCGATCACCATCTCTCTCTCTCATTCATTTTGTACAAAATATTGCACCGAGTCATAATCGAGTTAATCCACAGATTAATGAGTTACAACAAACACACGACTCACCGTGAATGAGAGAGAAGAGGCTGCCGTTGGGTTGATAATCGTATACAAGAAGCCTTTCCTCTTTAGCATGCGAGTAAGCCCTAAGTGGGACCAGGTTCGGGTGGTGCCGCTCGAACACCTTTTTAGTTACTGTTGGCCCAGATAGCAACACAAGAGGGGGGTGAATTGTGTATCTCAAATAAAAATGCGGAATTAAAAAAAACTAATCGCAACACCCAATTATAAATTTAAATCATTCAAGCACGCATGCAATAATATATGACAGAAAATAAAGGGTAAAGGGAAGAGAGAAATCAAACACAGAGATTTATCGTGGTTTGGTCCGCAACTTCACGGCCTAATCCACTCCCCAAGTGTCCAACTCGGGATTTGCTGCACTATCTCCAATAGTAACACTTCCTAGCTTCACGGGTGCTAGAGAAACCTATACAACGAGCAATATCGCCAATCGCTCAAACTATTTTTGACTCCGGTGTTAGTTACACCTAACCCAACTAGTTTTCACTCCGGTGCTAGTCACACCTACCCGAGTAATTTTTTTCCACACAAAAATCACTCAAAAAAAAAAACTCTCGGAAGAGTATAAACAAGGATGTACAATCCCTTTTACAATAAGATTCAAAGACAACACTCAAGCTAGTGTAAGATATTCAAGATGTAAGCATAAAATTGAATGACAAAGGTGGCGCATGTATTTTTTTCCTTGGGCTTGAGTTCTCTGCACTTGCACCTTCAATCTTCCTTCATTTATAAGCATCAGCATATGTTCTGCACTTGCACCTTCAATCTTCCTTCATTTATAAGCATCAGCATATGTACGTTAGGAGTCCCACTCCAAATTAGGAAGATGATCCAATATGCCTTTGATTTGAAACCATGTCTGACATTCATTTCGGAATTACGGCAGTAAATGATTTTCTCCATTAGCCGTTAGACCAATTGCCTTATAATTAAGGCAGTAAATGATTTTGACTATGCCAATATCCCTTGAACTTTCTATCAATTTTGAATTGCTTCCTATTTCATTAGGAAATCAATTTCCACCTTCTTGAGCAAATAGCCGTTGGACCCATAATTTGATCTCCCATCTTCCTCCTTGATTATATTCACTTTCCTTAAGAGTTCTTGAAGCCAATTAAAAAGCTAGGAGATGATTTGTCCTTAATCTTCCTCCTTTTAATTTAAATCTTGGCTATTGGAGATAGGATTTGATGTAGACTAATTTGTTTGTGTATCTCATTCAAATCCTACAAATAAATATTTATTCAAATGAGTACCACATATCACAATATAAATTATGTTTCTTCTTTAATAAAAATATGTTTGTTATCATCAAAATCAATAAGGTTCTATAGAAACCTTTGGGCTAACAGTTACGCCCGCCGATTTCACGGCATCGAGACGCTTCACACTGACGGAGTAAATGAAAACTAGATTCTCTCTCTAGGTTTGAGCAATTGATTGACCGGAGTGATTGGAAAACAAATTCTTTCGCTTTAGGTTTGAACAATTACTTGATCATAGTAAATGGAGCTAAGATTTCTTTTTTGGCCTATACAATGCGAGAAAAAGGCGAGATACGGGGAGGTAGATGGAGAGAACTCCCAGCAGGGAGGAGGTAATGGTGGAACCAACGGCGTCAGAGTCAAATCGAGGCCGGATCCTTTATTGGTCGCCTGTCGATTCTTCAGTGTCATAACGACGTAACGACGTTTGTCGTCGTTGCTGAGACAGAATGGAGAGTGATTATGCAGTCTTGAAGGTTCATATCCGAATTTGTATTACTTCAGCTCTTCGTTCTTAAACGTAGTGAAGTGAAATGCAGTTGTTCCAAATTTTTTGTATTTTTTGTGTAGGAGTTAGTATCAGAACCCATTTTGTGTGTGTGTGGTGGTGGGGGTGGGGGGAGGAGAGAAATAAACACCCACTTTAGCATATAACGGAAAAAGTAACTCCGTTATCAATTTGACGGATTTGTACGGTATGGGGTAAATTGATTAACAGAGTGATAGTTTGGGAATGTAATTGAAGTTTATTGAAGTTCGGGGTTCTGTGAGACATTGAGGTCAAACTTTGGGGGGTTTTTAAAAAATTTCCTGTTATTTTTTTACTCCAGGTTTGGATGGCTGGATTTTTAAGTAAAAATAAAAATAAGATTTATCAGAATTAAATTCTTAAATTCAATACCATGACTAATTTTATTCCGGTGTTTGAATTAATTCAATAATTTTAGAAAAAAATTAATCATTTTGCAATATTACCAAAGTCAACATTTTCTTTTTGAAATAATTGAGCTAGTGATTTAAGATTTTCATGTGTAAAGAAGAGATCAGATTCTCACTCAGTTTGAGAATGTGATTTATTGTTGAATTTATAAACAGGAATAACATTCAGGCCTAGTTTCCCAATAAAACCAATTGGCTAAAAGCTAAAAAATGACTAAATACGCAAAGAAAAGGGCAAAAAAAATATTCGATATTCAAAAAAGGGTGCAACACGAAGACTTCCCTGGGGTCACTCTACTACTCTCGACCAAACACGCTTCACTGCGGAGTTCTGATGGGATCCGGTGCATTAGTGCTGGCATGATCGCACTCAAATGTTATCTACCTTCACTTCTTATATTCCGTTTTCCCAAGTGGAAAAATTTCCAGATTTAAAAAAAGGTATAACACGAGGACTTTCCAAGGGGTCACCCGTCCTAGTTTTACTCTCGCCTAAGCACGCTTAACTGCGGATTTCTGATGGGATCCCGTGCATTAGTGCAAATATGATTGCACTCAAAATATTATCTACCTTCAATTCTAATATTCCGTTTTCTCAAGTGGAGGTTAAGCATTCTTGGGCGGCGTGGCTTGTGGTTCAACGCACCTGGCCGCAACCATAAAAAAGAAGGGCAAAAAAAAAAAAAAAACTCCAGATTCAAAAAAAGGGGTGCAACACGAGGACTCCCCAGGGGGTCACCCATCCTAGTACTACTCTCGCCCAGGCACGCTAACTGCGGAGTTCTGATGGGATCTGGTGCATTAGTGCTGGTATGATCGCACCCGAAATGTTATCCGCCTTCAATTCTTATATTCCGTTTTCTCAAGTGGGGTTAAGCATTTTTTGGCTTAAGCATTTTCGGGCCACGTTGCGTGGCTTGTGTGCACCGAGCCGCAACCACCGAAGAGAAGGGCAAAAAAAAAAATTCCAAGATTCAAAAAAGGGGTGCAACACGAGGACTTCCAGGGGGTCACCCATCCTAGTACTACTCTCGCTCAAGCACACTTAATTGCGGAGTTCTGATGCGATCCGGTGCATTAGTGCTAGTATGATCGCACCCGAAATGTTATCCGCCTTCAATTCTTATATTCCGTTTTCTCAAGTGGGGTTAAGCATTTTTGGGCTTCAAAGATTTCGGGCCATGTTGCGTGGCTTGTGTGCACCGGGCCGCAACCACCGAAGAGAAGGGCAAAAAAAAAAATTCCCGAGATTCAAAAAAGGGCTGCAACACGAGGACTTCCCAGGGGGTCCTCCATCCTAGTACTACTCTCGCCCAAGCACGCTTAACTGCGGGGTTGTGATGCGATCCGGTGCATTAGTGCTGGTATGATCTAACCCGAAATGTTATCCGCTTTCAATTCATATATTCCGTTTTCTAAAGTGGAGTTAAGCATTTTTTGGGCTTAAGCATTTTCTGGCCACGTTGCGTTGCTTATGTGCACCGGGCTGTAACCACCGAAGAGAAGAGAAAAAAAAAATTTCCCGAGTTTCCAAAAAGGGGTGCAACACGAGGACTTCCCAGGGGGTCACTCATCGTAGTACTACTCTCGCCCAAGCAAGCTAAACTGCGGAGTTCTGATGGGATCCGGCCACGTTGCGTGGCTTGTGTGCACCGGGCCGCAACCACCGAAGAGAAGGGCAAAAAAAAAAATTCCCGATATTCAAAAAAGGGGTGCAACACGAGGACTTCCCAGGGGGTCACCCATCCTGGTTCGACTATTGCGCAAGCGCGCTTAATTGCGGGGTTCTGATGGAATCCGGTGCACTAGTGCTGGTACGAACGCACCCAAAATGTTATCCGCCTTCAATTTTTATATTCCGTTTTCCCACGTGGGGGTTAAGCATTTTTTGGCTTAACCATTTTCGGGCCACGTTACGTGACTTGTGTGCACTGGGCCGCAACCACCGAAGATAACGGCAAAAAAATATTTCCCCGAGATTCCAAAAAGGGGTGCAACACGAGGACTTCCCAGGGGGTCACCCATCCTAGTACTACTCTCGCCCAAGCTCGCTTAACTGCGGGGGTTGTGATGGGATCCGGTGCATTAGTGCTGGCATGATCGCACCCGAAATGTTATTCGCCTTCAATTCTTATATTCCGTTTTCTCAAGTGGGGTTAAGCATTTTTGGGCTTCAGAATTTTCGGGCCATGTTGCGTGGCTTGTGTGCACCGGGCCGCAACCACCGAAGAGAAGGGCAAAAAGAAAAAATTTCCCGATATTCTAAAAAGGGGTGCAACACGAGGACTTCCCAGGGGGTCACCCATCCTAGTACTACTCTCGCCCAAGCACGCTTAACTGCGGGGTTGTGATGGGATCCGGTGCATTAGTGCTGGTATGATCTCACCTGAAATGTTATCCGCTTTCAATTCATATATTCCGTTTTCTAAAGTGGAGTTAAGCATTTTCTGGCCACGTTGCGTTGCTTATGTGCACCGGGCCGCAACCACCGAAGAGAAGAGCAAAAAAAAAAAATTCCCGAGATTCCATAAAAGGGTGCAACACGAGGACTTCCCAAGGGGTCACCCATCCAATTACTACTCTCGCCCAAGCATGCTAAACTGCGGAGTTCAGATGGGATCCGGTGCATTAATGCTGGTACGAACGCAACCGAAATGTTATCCGCCTTCAATTCTTATATTCCGTTTTCTCAAGTGGGGTTAAGCATTTTTGGGCTTAAGCATTTTCGGGCCACGTTGCGTGGCTTGTGTGCACCGGGCCGTAACCACAGAATAGAAGGGCAAATTTTTTTTTTCCCGAGATTCAAAAAAGGGGTGCAACACGAGGACTTCCCAGGGGGTCACCCATCCTAGTACTACTCTCGCCCAAGCTCGCTTAACTGCGGGGGTTGTGATGGGATCCGGTGCATTAGTGCTGGTATGCTCGCACCCGAAATTTTATCTGCCTTCAATTCTTATATTCTGTTTTCTCAAGTGGGGGGCATTTTTGGGCTTAAGCATTTTCGAGCCACGTTGTGTTGCTTGTGTGCACCGGGCCGTAACCACCGAAGAGAAGAGCAAAAAAAAAATTTCCCGAGTTTCCAAAAAGGGGTGCAACACGAGGACTTCCCAGGGGGTCACCCATCGTAGTACTACTCTCGCCCAAGCACGCTAAACTGCGGAGTTCTGATGGGATCCGGTGCATTAGTGCTGGTACGAACGCACCCGAAATGTTATCCGCCTTCAATTCTTATATTCTGTTTTCTCAAGTGGGGTTAAGCATTTTTGGGCTTAAGCATTTTCAAGCCACGTTGCGTGGCTTGTGTGCACCGGGCCGCAACCACCGAAGAGAAGGGCAAAAAAAAAATTTCCCGATATTCAAAAAAGGGGTGCAACACGAGGACTTCCCAGGGGTCACCCATCCTAGTACTACTCTCGCCCAAGCACGCTTAACTGCGGAGTTCTGATGGGATCCGGTGCATTAGTGCTGGTATGATCGCACCCGAAATGTTATCCGCCTTCAATTCTTATATTCCGTTTTCTCAAGTGGGGTTAAGCATTTTTGGGCATAAGCATTTTCGGGCCACGTTGTGTGGCTTGTGTGCACCGGGCCGCAACCACCGAAGAGAAGGGCAAAAATGTTTTAGATCACAAGCCTGTCAAACTGTCTGGAGTTTTCTGACTGCTGATTTCAACTGTTTCTAGTTTTTCTTGCAGATCTCCTATCTCTGAATCTTGCCAGAAAGACTGGTCAAGCATGGATTTGTTGACTGCACACACTTCGTCGCTGCCGACTCGGATGTCAACAACCTCATCTTTGTTCCATGTGGTTATCCGTGGATCGGTGCTCAGAACTGATATGAGGGAATCATCCGGAAACGGTGCGGATGGCTGCGGTAGAGACTCAATGATAATGTATGTCTAGGGAAGCCAATCTTGATCATTGAAGACAGTCTCGATGGCTTGGCGATTTTCTTCTTCGGGAAGCTGAATAGCGAAGAGCTGATTGAGAGGTTGTGTTGAACTTCTCCACTTTTATGGCTAAGATGATTTTCAAATTCCCCAAACAAGGTTGGGAGTTAGACTGTATCTAGAGAGTCAACACAGGTTGCTACTTCTTCAATTTGATTGATACCGAGGCTTGTCGGTATGTACACAGGTGGCCTGTCGTGGAATTCTGAGACAATGTAATGTCTCGGGTCCCAAGAGACTAGCAAAAAACCGAACAATGTTTGCTGGGAATCTTCCCACTCCTGATCGTTCATGGCCCATTCTCCTTGTTCTGCGAGGTCACCCCATTTGAGTTTGGGCTTCCGTTCAAAGTTTCCAATGGCATGGACTTCCGGATTTTCTGGTATTGTGACAAAGGGTCTTGATTCGGTGACTGGCACAATGTACAGGCTGAGATTGAACTGGTGAAGGTCTGGGCCTTTTGAAGTGGAGCTGAAGGATATCTGGTTGATTTGGATATTTTATTTGTGGTCAGGCAGGGGATTGGAATGGTTCTGTCATCAACAAAGTCTTGGACTACGTGTTTGAGGCGGAGGCAATTGTTGGTATGATGGCCAGACATTTGGTGGTAGGCACAGTAGACATTGGGATTGAGGTTTGAGGAAATTTCCTTGGGTGGATCAAGAGGCTTGATGACATTTTTCTCAAGGAGTTTTTTTATAGACGGTGGTAAGAGGGAAAGGGAATTGGTAGAATTCTCTTTTTGGCTGGGATGTATTTTGGAGAGGCCGTGACTGGGCGGCTATTTGGTTAACTGGCTCGGTTTTGACCGGTTTGGGATTGGAGGAATTGACTTGAGTTTGGTGATAGGTATTGGGTCCAAACAGGGTATTGCTGTTACCGGAATAAACTCGTTTGGGCCGAAAAGCCGACTCACCTTTGTCAAATATGCCAGTGCGAATTGCGTCTTCAACAGCAAGGCCGGCTTCATAAAAGGTTTTGAAGTCGGCGAAGGTTTGAAAGACCACCAAGTGTTTAGCAAAGTCCGGTTCTAAGTTCCGGGTGATAATTCTCATCTGCTCTTTCTCTGAGGGCCTGTCTATCATCTGTGAAGCTTTCCCCCTCCAGCGTTTGACAAAAGTCGGCGAAAGACTCGTTCTTCCCCATCTTTGTGGATTCCGATTCCCGAATGGTCATCTCCAGCTGGATGTTGTAGTTTTACTGAGCCACGAAGGCTGCCCCAATATCTTCCCAAGTCTTTTTCTTGGAGTTGTCCAAGTTTAGAAACCAACGGAGAGCGGGTCCTGTCAGAGTTTGCTGGAACATCTGAGCCATGGCATTCTTCTCCACATCATACATGGATAAGGTACCCACGTATGTTTGCAAGTGTGCTTTTGGATCGCCGCTTCCATTTAATTTGTCCCAATCAATTGGCTTGAATTTGTCAGGCAGCTTGGCATCGGGAAATAGGCATAGTTTTTCCATGTCAATGCCTGTTGCCGTAATCTTTTCTTGTTTCTGGACTGATTCCTCTAGTTTGGCTACCTTAGCCATCATAGCTTCCATCCCTGTACTGTTTGATGATTCCCCAGACAGACGGGAAGTCACGTCTTGAATCATGATCATCATCTGAGCCATTTGCTTGCTGTTGGTGGCTCGCTGATCTTCCAAGGCTTCTTTGAGAATCTGAACCTCGGTCTTCTCTGACTGTTCTGTAGTCTTGGCCATAACTGGAAGGCTAGCTGACTGTTCTGCTCTTGACTCAGTTCGAATTAATCGTTGTTGGGGAGTTCGAGCCCAACCAGGTGCAGGAGTGTTCTTATTTTACTAATGGTTATGTACTGATGGTATGAACAGATTAAATTAAATGATGTTGTACATGCAATCTATTTACATGAATGAGGTGCAATGCATGATGCAAGATTGCCCCAATTTTTCTGATTTTGCTGAATATGTTCAAGATTTTGAAAACAACGGCCGGACCGAGATTGCCTACGTATCCCCGTGGAGAGGAATCAGGCCGTAACGTAGTTCGGGACTGCAATTTTAGGCTTTGAAGCTTTTGAAGAAAGATGTCTTTTTTCATTGAAGTGTCACCACGGGGGTGGTACAAAAGGGTTCCGGTAGACGGAAAAGTGTCACTGCAGGAGTGATACAAAAGAGTTCCGGCAGACGGAACAACAGACTTGATAAGTAAAGTACATGCTATTACAGACACGATAATTAGCCAGTACTGAAAACAACAACAGACTCGATAAGTAACTGCAACAGACTTGGACTACAGACTTGATGAGCAAACAGCATTCAGACTGGGCAACTGATGCTGGTTTTATTCCAAAAAGGCCCTGGATGGCTTGATAAGATCTGGTTGCTGGCATACTTTTACTTGTTCAGATTACAACTTCATGGGATAGGATGAGTTGGAGTAATTGGGCTGGACGGTGAACTGGCTTCACCAACCTTCTTCTTCCCTTTGCGGGCCCTAGCTTCTTCTTCCTCCTGCTGCTTTTCCCACGTATACTGTTCTTCAAGTTGTTTTGGTGACATGCCATCGTTGTTACGGAGGCACTCCTCATAGCATTCGTCACAGTCACACACATCCCAGTATTTGTGACCAGTGACGAGGTCGGCAAAGTAGTACACATGCTTGCCTTCCTCATCAAGGTACTTGACTGGAGGCATGACACAGAGATCGTCGTCTTCCTCATACATGACAGTGATTTTGTCTGGAAGCACTCTTGGGCTGCTATCCGGGGTGATGTAAAACTTCCAGCCTGAGTGGCTTTCGGTGTCATCCCACTGGTTGGGTACATCTGATGGCTTGAGTTCAGGGACCGGATCAACCCGTTTGTAAAGCTTGTCTCCTTCAGGGGTCTTCTGCTCAGGCTTGTACTCCTCAACAATCCAAGTAGGAGCATTGTGGTGAGTGGCGAAGGTAGACTTGAGTCTCTTGTTGCTTGATTGATCAGCCATTGTTCTGACAAAAAGTACTGATTTCATTTTGGAAAAAGGCAAGGCTTAATTGCAGTGATTTTTGAAAAATGGGATTTTGAAATATCCAGCATAACCAGAGATTGTTGGGGCAATCTCCTGGTGAGTGAAATGACAACCTAGGGCCAATCTAATTTGTGAATGCATGCAAAATGAGAGTAGTATATACAAAAGGCGGTAAGCAGGTAGCATGGTATGTGCAGAAAGCGGTAAACAAGCAGCATGCTGACAGGATATGAAAGAGCAATAAACAAGTAGCAGGATAAATCACATAATCCTACCATGTGGGTCCTGTCCTAGGTTGAAAGGTTCTACGGCTATCTATGTGCAGAGGCCGGTTTTGGTTTAAGGGGGTTCCCCAGACTAGAGTCAATATTTGCCTCCCCTTTGCACATAATACTGACGTGGCAAGGGTAATAACGGCAGGCTGACTGATCATCGTCCAGGGTTGCCGAGAATCCTGGGATATCCTAACACCAGCAGGCTGGGTAGGGTAACCAGGACGCAGCGGCGGGGCTAGTAACCATGCACGTGCAATGCAAAAGTTTAACAATAAAATCTTTTCAAAAATCCCAAAAATATTTTTCAAGCTTCGCTCGCTTTTTAAATTAATCAAAACTTTGAAATTTTACACAGGCAAATAACCGGGAAAGCTCCAGTCCGGATTGATCGGGCTTTCACCCTGACACCATTCCTTTCTTTGACAGCGCGAAGCATGTACGTTGTGTCAAGCTTTCAAGGGTCATTTTACAAGTGTAAAAATGTCAAAATAAAGATTAATTTAAAAAATATCGATCCCCAGCAGAGTCGCCATTTTGTGGACGGTCGGGGCCCACGACGATTTTGGTTTGAAAAGAAAAGGAGAAAAGGGTGGAATTTTAAGGGAAAAAGAAGATTTAGAGTCGCCACCCGGGGTTTAATTTTTGGAAAATGTTAGGTACCGGAGGAACCGTTTAGAAAAATAATATGACTCTTTTGTGCCGCTGAAAAAGGGTTTGGTCTGCGAAAAATAGAGATTTGGGTTCGGGAGCCAGGTTACCCGCGGGGAAGGTTTTCTTTGAAAAATGCACCCCGCGTGCCTGGAATTTTCCGGTCTTTACTAAATATTTGTGGGATTTTTCTGAAAATATTTTTATTGAAAACTTTTATTCACATAAGCACTTTTATTCACATAAGCAGTTTATAAATAAAACAGGAGGAAATAATACATTAAAGCAACAAATAAATCACATAATATACGAATTGATATTAATTGACATAAAATAATAAAATGAGGGGACGTAAGTGCATGAAATAGAAATCGGGGAGAAAACCGTAATAAAAAATTGTAAGTTGTAAGAAAACAGAGAATCAGAAAACCGAAAACAGAGCATAAAGAAATATTTTTCCAGTGACACCGTACGGTGTATCAAATCGCACTGCGCGGTGCATCTAGGATGCCGTACGGTGTCTCTATGCGTTGTAAATTCCAAAAATTTCCATTTTTATCCGATTGAAAGCCACCTCTATTTTTATGTAAAAAAAAAAAAACATGTTATTTATTGATAAAAGTAGGTTTGGAAAATCGTTTTGATGAAGGAATGTACCTCATTTTCAGGGTCGGCATCCCGCGACAATGGATAATATCGCGCGATGCTTACCCGAGAGGCTCGAACCTTACTGAAACGTCTCCGTTTGGAATCGGGGAAGAGCTAACGAGCTCTCCTCGAGCCCGGTGGAAACTACCCTCAGAAGATTGTTGCGATTTGAACGTGAATTTTTATACCTTGAGACGAACCGAACGGGTTGAAATGGCCTCCTGGATTTGGAGAGCAAAGTATTTAAGTGGTTTGGCGGGTTTTAAATGAGTATGAACGGGGTAAAGGGATTTTGGAAGAATATCCAGAACGTAACAAGTTTTGGTTTTGAGAGAAATTCTTTCGATAGGAATTCGATTCGTATCTGGATTATCGGTCCTCTGAAACCGTTTGACGGAGATGAGTATATATAGAGGATAGGTGTCGTGCCTCTCTCACAAAAGTGAGATTCTCACGGCTAAATGATGAGCAATAGTAGGTTTTTGCCGTGCTACGCCAACATTTCTGAGCTGCTGGAGCAAACGCGGGAATCATGGGATTCAACGCATAGTGCCGTAAGGTATGCAAAGGGATGCCGCACGGTGCAACAATGAAGCCGTGCGGTCCCAAAGGAATTTTGGGTCGTACGGTTCTGAGAGGAAGGCCGCACGGTTCAAGTATTTTTGGGTTTTTGGTCAGTTTGATCCAAAGGACCGTTCCAAGGTATGTTTCGCGTTCTTTCATCATCGGGGATACACGAGTCATCAAAATTGGGGTGTCTACATGGGGTTAAGCATTTTTGGGCTTAAGCATTTTCGGGCCACGTTGCGTGGCTTGTGTGCACCGGGCCGCAACCACCGAAGAGAAGGGTAAAAAAAATTTTTCCCGACATTCCAAAAAGGGGTGCAGCACGAGGACTTCCCAGGGGGTCACCCATCCTAGTACTACTCTCACCCAAGCACGCTTAACTGGGGGAGTTCTGATGGGATCCGGTGCATTAGTGCTGGTATGATCGTACCCGAAATGTTATCCGCCTTCAATTCTTATATTCCGTTTTCTCAAGTGGGGTTAAGCATTTTTCGTCTTAAACATTTTTCGGGCCACGTTGCGTGGCTTGTGTGCACCGGGCCACAACCACCTAAGAGAAGGGGTTTTTTTTTTTTCTTTTCTTTTCCCGAGATTCAAAAAAGGGGTGCAACACGAGGACTTCCCAAGGGGTCACCCATCCTAGTACAACTCTCGCCCAAGCACACTTAACTGCGGAGTTATGATGGGATCCGGTGCATTAGTGCTGGTATGATCGCACCCAAAATGTTATCCGCCTTCAATTCTTATATTCCATTTTTGGGCTTAAGCATTTTTCGGGCCACGTTGCGTGGCTTGTGTGCACCGGGCCGCAACCAGCGAAGAGAAGGGGTTTCTTTTTTTTCTTTTCCCGAGATTCAAAAAAAGGGTGCAACACGAGGACTTCCCAGCGAGTCACCCATCCTAGTACTACTCTCGCCCAAGCACGCTTAACTGCGAAGTTCTGATGGGATCCGGTGCATTAATGCTGGTATGATCGCACCCGAAATGTTATCTGCCTTCAATTCTTATATTCCGTTTTCTCAAGTGGGGTTAAGCATTTTTGGGCTTAAGTATTTTTCGGGCCACGTTGCGTGGCTTGTGTGCACCGGGCCGCAACCATGGAAGAGAAGGGGTTTTTTTTTTCCTTTCTTTTCCCGAGATTCAAAAAAGGGGTGAAACACGAGGACTTCCCAGGGGGTCACCCATCCTAGTACTACTCTCGCCCAAGCACGCTTAACTGCAGTGTTTTGATGGGATGCTGGTATGATCGCACCCGAAATATTATCCGCCTTCAATTCTTATATTCCGTTTTCTCAAGTGGGGTTAAGCATTTTTGGGCTTAAGCATTTTTCGGGCCACGTTGCGTGGCTTATGTGCACCGGGCCGCAACCACCGAAGAGAAGGGGTTTTTTTTTTTTCTTTTCCCGAGATTCAAAAAAGGGGTGCAACACGAGGACTTCCCAGGGGGTCACCCATCCTAGTACTACTTTCGCCCAAGAACGCTTAACTGCGGAGTTCTGATGGGATCCGGTGCATTAATGCTGGTATGATCGCACCCGAAATGTTATCTGCCTTCAATTCTTATATTCCGTTTTCTCAAGTGGGGTTAAGCATTTTTGGGCTTAAGCATTTTTCGGGCCACGTTGCGTGGCTTGTGTGCACCGGGCCGCAACCACCGAAGAGAAGGGGTTTTTTTTTTTTTTCTTTTCCCGAGATTCAAAAAAGGGGTGTAACACGACGACTTCCCAGGGGGTCACCCATCCCAGTACTACTCTCTCCCAAGCACGCTTAACTGCAGAGTTCTGATGGGATCTGGTGTATTAGTGCTGGTATGATCGCACCCGAAATGTAATCCGCCTTCAATTCTTATATTCCGTTTTCTCAAGTGGGGTTAAATATTTTGGGGCTTAAGCATTTTTCGGGCCACGTTGCGTGGCTTGTGTGCACCGGGCCGCAACCACCGAAGAGAAGGGGTTTTTTTTTTTTTCTTTTCCCGAGATTCAAAAAAGGGGTGCAACACGACGACTTCCCAGGGGGTCACCCATCCTAGTACTACTCTCGCCAGAACATGCTTAACTGAGGAGTTCTGATGGGATCCGGTGCATTAGTGCTGGTATGATCGCACCCGAAATGTCATCCGCCTTCAATTCTTATATTCCGTTTTCTCAAGTGGGGTTAAGCATTTTTGGGCTTAAGCATTTTTCGGGCCACGTTGCGTGGCTTCTATGCACCGGGCCGCAACAACCGAAGAGAAGGGATTTTTTTTTTCTTTTCCCGAGATTCAAAAAAGTGGTGCAACACGAAGACTTCCAAGGGGGTCACCCATCCTAGTACTACTCTCGCCCAAGCACGCATAACTGCGGAGTTCTGATGGGATCTGATGCATTTGTGCTGGTATGATCGCACCCGAAATGTTATCCGCCTTCAATTCTTATATTCCGTTTTCTCAAGTGGGGTTAAGCTTTTTTGGGCTTAAGCATTTTTCGGGTCACGTTGCGTGGCTTGTGTGCATCGGTCCGCAACCACCGAAGAGAATGGATTTTTTTTTTTTTTCTTTTCCCGAGATTCAAAAAAGGGGTGCAACACGAGGACTTCTCAGGGGGTCACCCATCCTAGTACTACTCTCGCCTTAGCATGCTTAACTGCGGAGTTCTGATGGGATCCGGTGCATTAGTGCTGGTATGATCGCACCCGAAATGTTATCCGCCTTCAATTCTTATATTCCGTTTCTCAAGTGGGGTTAAGCTTTTTTGGGCTTAAGCATTTTTCGGGCCACGTTGCGTGGCTTGCGTGCACCGGGCCGCAACCACCGAAGAGAAGAGGTTTTTTTTTTTTTTTCTTTTCCCGAGATTCAAAAAAGGGGTGCAACACGAGGATTTCCCAGGGGGTGACCCATCCTAGTACTACTCTCGCCCAAGCACGCTTAACTG
>JAXBDA010001215.1:0-59415 GCA_036023075.1 Gaultheria prostrata
TCTTCTTCCTCTTCCATTTCTAGCGGTTTCCCCATTGGGTTTTGGACTGTTTGTGGTTTCCCCGTACACCAGCAGAATTAATTTTCGGGGGGATTCTAGCAGTAAAACAAGATCAATACCTAAACAATAGAATCACATGGAATTTCAGATTAAAAAAAACTAGTAGATCTACCAAATCAATCAAACAATAATTACAGAAAAAAACATAACCAAATCATTCACGTGGTCTTCAACCCCAACTGATGGCGGCGACATAGCCACCAGGCCCACCGCCGCCGCCACCGTCGACGTCATTCTCGTCACCGGATCCAAATGCGAAGCCCCTCGAGAAGGAGGTCAGAGAGAGAGAGAGAGAGTACTTGAAAGCTTCGGATGAATTGCAGAGGTTCTTGGATAGAAGCAGAGATAACGCCTCTCGTCAGGCCAAGCTCGCAATCGCCATTTTTGCCTTCTGAAATTTGATTCCCCTAATTCTCTACAGTGGAAGAGATCGGGAGGGATAGAGATATTGAGACGTGGGGGTTTTAAAGGGTCTTGGTTTATCTGAGAAAGTAGTTTAGGTCAAGGGTATTAAGGTCTCTCATCCCATGTCTTTGGAAATATTATTCTCCTTCTCATTGATCTCTAATTCCTGAAAACTGTGTCATTGAATGACAAATATTTGCCCAAAATCCCATTTTAGGGCAATTAGCCCAATGAATAAATATCCAATTTTCTTGTGACAAATATGTTCCGTTGATATCAATGTACAGTATATGATTTATTTAATGGTTAGCACTGATGACCTACACATCGAATATTTAAAGTGAACGCTTGAATCACTAAATGAGATGAGATTGCGATTGATCGTATTTTACGTCGCATTACAGACTATTTGAGAAATTATGCGATCTCCATTGTTTAGAGAATAATGGCAGGGAGGAATAGTGATATAGCCATATAGGGCCAATTTTGTCATTACAATTAGAGCTCTTAATTGAACTCTGCACAATCCAACAGAGGATTGGACATTGGTTGTGCCGTACAAAACTTGAGTGCGTGACGTATACCGCTCGGCACCTATTGGGTGGTTTGTAGAATTTGCCTAATTACTTATAAGTAATTCTCAATTTATTAATTTTAGCCTCGAAACTATTTTGTGTTACAAAATGAAGATTACTTCCTATCAAAGTCGTAGACAAACGATCAATGAAAAAACAAAAATAGGAAAACCTAATCCATATACTTCTACCATATCTCTAACTCTTCACATTTTTGGTAACGTGCATTCTTTCTTCATTTTTTTATTGAAAAATTAAACAATGACTCATTTGGAAACTCTCTCTCCTCTGTCATTTCTCATGAACAAGCGTTACTATCCATTGGAATTTAACAACGTCCTCTCAATCTCTTATTTGCATTACCTCTAAACACAAGTAATTCTTACCCCTATAAGATCTAGATGAAAATTCGCTCTTTTTCATCTTTTTTTACTAACTCAAAACCGAAATTTGAGTAAAATTTCCTAAAATCTACTCCATTATTTAACTCACAATTTTTTGAAATTGAGTTTTTACTCAAATTAAGAAAAACTCAAGTTTTAAACAAAATTTTACAAGGACATTTATTTCCTCTCAAAATTTAACAATCTCATTAATTGACTATTTATTTGGTAGTAATCCATACCAAATAAAAATTTTAAACTTAATTTCCGAGTAACAAAATCAGAATTTCAGTCCAATTTCCCTTCTCTCCCCCTCCCAAACTCCGGCGCCACCACTCCTCAAACACCGCCACCAGACAACCATTCCCAGCAACGGCCGCCTCCTCCTCCACCGCTGCCGCACCTGTTCCAACACCACTATCGAACTTTCGCTGCCATGAAATCAGAGCCGGCTCATAGATTTTGGAGGCCTAAATCGAACTTATTAAATGAGGCACACCCTATAGTTTGCATACAAAAATTGGCCAATAAGGAGTCTTTATAAAACCATTACAAAATTCAAACCTATAGTTATCCAAAAATATATAATCGTTACAATATTTCAAAATCCTCATTTGTCTTCTCGTACTTTTAGCGGCAAACGTGTTAATTAAGTCTTCATAGTCAAGCATATTCACCTAAATTCGAATTGGGCCATTTTTTTGTATGGAGCGCTTGCACAAAAATTATATTAGGTCCAGTATATATATGTAGGGTTCCTAAATAATTGGGGTCCTAAAATTTTGATTTTTTGGTGAGCCTAAATCCAAAGCTTCTTGAGATTCATGTCTAAGCCGGCTCTGCATGAAATCCACGCCAAGGTCAATCAGATTTCGAGTCGCCACTAACAATCCGTTAATTCCCGCACCAAGATCTTTATTTTATTCAAGGTAAGCCCTTCAATTGGTTATACTTATTCAACCTAGTCGTATCAGAGAATGCTTGAATGGATGAAGGTGCAAATCTTTTTTAACGATAGGGATTAGTGCAATATAAAAAAATGAACGAAAGCGAGAAAAATTCAGACGACAAAAAACAAAAAAAAAAGGTTTCAAACATTGTAGACTGAATGCTTATTGGTGTATGTTTTTAGTGAATTTGACCAAACCATTGTTTGAACATTTGAGAAAAACCAAATTTTTGCAACCATTTGCTTTGCCCAATTTGCATAAGATGGTGATTTGATTCCTGAAATAGAAGTATTTTTTGCTTTTCACTTATTACTTGTGATATCAATAGTTCTTATGGGAGGATTATTAATGCAGTTTATATAGGCTAAACTTCAAATGCATAAGCCAGATAGAAATAATCAGAGGGAGATTTATTATAGAGTACAGAATGGATAAAGCACTTCCGAAATGATGAATGAATCATCACGGTTTCATTAGAATGCATAGAACCATAGCTCTTCTTATTTCTTAAACAAGCATATAAATATGGTTCAATAAACTTTTGTGAGGACGTCAGTCCATAAGGGTTTTTTTTCGGGCTTTAATTGGACCCCCTAGTGGACTGTGGGGTTACTCCCTAGAGATTCGTTTAGGTGCGTGCAATTGGCAAGGATGTGACCATCTTCACTTTTTGTGCTTTTAGTATTTGCAAAGTATTTACAAAATAAGTAGAGGAGAATGAAAACTTCCCTTCTACTACTACAAAAAGGAATTAGGAGTAGGTCGCAATCGAATTATCGTGTATGTTTCTTGTTCCGTTATGTTGGTATCTCAAAATTTAGACTCATAGGTCTAGCTCTTTTGAAGATTGCTTGCTGCATTATAGGGATGGAATCTTCCTTTCTACCACTACAGAAAGTTGTGTTGGAGTCCTATGTAAAGTTGCACTGGCCGTTGGAGGTTTGATACAAAACATGAAAACTTTCCCATAAATCTCCCCCGAAAATGAAATGTGTGGGTGTGATTCACCCAGTGTACTGTGCGTAGTACACTGGGTGAATCACACCCACACATTTCATTTTCGGGGGAGATTTATGGGAAAGTTTTCATGTTCTATACACATTTCCTTGGCCATTGAGTAGGAATATGTCCTTGGATGCTCCTTCAGAAGAAATCTTATTGAATTTTATTACTATATGTTTCTTCAATAGAAGTCTGTTAGTGTTTTGGGAAGATTTTAGCTGTTGTTGTAATATCTATCTGTTTTATTTATGTGGCGTCAAGGAGGAAACTATACAATAAGAAAAACTTCACCTATTCAAGTTTGTGCTTTACACGGTTGATTTTGTGAACTGAGCTCAATCATTAACTTTTTACCTCTTTGGGTTCTCAGAATGAAGTTGAACAATAAGTTTATGTTGTTTGGAATGACAAAGCAATTCAGGGGCGGTGGTAGAATAATAGAAGCAATTGTTATTGCCTAAGGTGAAGCAGAAGATAAAGCTTCTCATAAACTAATATTTTGCTCTAACCAGGTATGCATTAACCACCGAGGAGGTAGCTTGGCTGATAGGCCAGTTGGCCTCCACAAAGGAGACTCACGTTCGAGTCTCGCCCCCGAAGTGGTATTGGGGGGATTTTGGTAGTGCTATACTACTATCAGCTTGTGCTGAAGTAGTGATGTGGTGACAGCCTGTTCTCACGGACAGTAGCTATGGCTCAACCGGACATTCCACAGCGGGTCGGGAGCCTCTATGGTCACGCCCAAGGGGGAGTTGCTATGCTGGTCGCCCCCTCTCCCCCTTTTAGCAGATCAAAAAAAAAAAAAAGTAGGCATTAGCATCCTTTGGATTTAAACGGCTCACTTTATGGACTTCTTTATGCCCTAGCTATTCACTAATAGACACCATGACGATTACATTGATTGAGGTTTAGAACAATTCATGGAAAGTAAAACAAAGTACTCCATTTGACAAGCAAATTATGACCCCTTTCTTCACTGTTTAGTTGATTGTGAGGTATTCATGTAGTACTATTTACTATACAGCTAAGGTGCTGGTTGGAGTAAAACTGAAAAAAGAAGAAAATTAAGTATTGAAAACTGAAAACTGAATACTGAATTTTTTAAGCTGAAACATTGTTTGATAAAAATATCGATAGCTGAATTAAATTAGCTTTAATTATTTTGATTATTCTCTTTTTGTTTTATTAATGGATATCATGCATTTATAGTCGTAGTTGGTAGTGTGGCGGTGGTGGCGGTAGTTGGTAGTGCGGCGGTGGTGGTTGTAGCGAAGGTGGGGTGGTGGTTGTTGTAATGGAGGTGGTATGGTGGAAGGATGGCAAGGGTGGTGGTGGTGGAGAGACGGATGTCGTAGAGGAGAGCAGAGGGTAGTGGTGGTAGTGGTAACGACAGTGGCATGGTGGTGGAGGTGCTGCTGCGGTGGTGGTGAGGTGATGGCGGTGGTGGTGGCGATGGAGTAATGGTGATGGCGGTGGCATGGTGGTGCCACCGCCGGCGACGACGATAGAGTAGTGATGGTGGTGGTAGTAGTGGTGACAGCAGTGGTAGTGGTGGCAATAGTGGTGGTTACAAGCAGTAAAGTGGTGATGACGACGGTTGAGTAATGGTGGCGGTGGTAATGGTGATGGCGGTGGCATGGTTTTGAGTCTTTTGACAGTGGTGGCCATAGTACTAGTGGCGGTGGTGGCGGCGCCATTGTGGTTGTGGTGGTGTGGGATGGTGATGTTGATGGAGGGTGGTAGTAGTGGGCAGTGGTCATGGAGGGTGGTGGCGGTGAAGAAAAACGTGATATACACATACTAATAACTTTAGTCGTAATTAAGTAGGTACCAGTCTACTTAACTTTGGGACCTTTTAGTCTACATTTTAATAGGTACTTAACAAATTAAGTAAGATGAAATATGGTTATCAAACCAACTTAATGACTTATTATTTAATATGTTCGGTTTAAAGTGATGAATTGGGTTATCAAACAACCCTGCACTCCTGAAAAGTTAGTCGCTATCGAATAAGTGCGTATGTTTCTGGTTCCATTATGTTGTTATCTAAAAATTTAGACTCATAGGCCTGGCTATTTTGAAGATTGCTTGCTGCAATATGGTTTGTTCCTCTAATGCCCACATCATTTCTTGCATCTTCTTATAATTGGTGAAATTTTGTTGCAGAGACAGTAACCCGTTGTTGGATTATCGAATTGTGAAAGGATTATGGACATAAGGAAATGCCATATGAAAAGGTAAGAATGGTATGAATTGAACAAATTAAACTTACTTCTCCCACACCCTCATTGTTTCTCCTCCACAAATCTTGTTCCAAAAACAGCCAAAAACAAAAAGTTCCACCATTCTGCTGTCTTGTGTATCATAGATGTTAGACAACTTGTTTGGTCATAATTCAATTGTGAATCTGGCCATTCATTCCATACTACTCAATTTAGGCACCTTCCTAGAATAATGCCATTTATCTGAACAAGTGTACACCTCTTTTCCATCACCTGTCACCTCTTCCCCATACGACACCGGACACTCCTCTTACCAAAGAATGATTTGTCTTCAATGAGGTAAGTGTTTTGCCTTGAAAATCTTCCTAAACACAGAGGCATGATTTCGAATCAATCTCCATCTCAGTTTTGCAAGCACTCCATGAGTAGGACTCGAGCGGGACATGATTTTATCAATCCAAGAATGTCTTCAACAAACCCTAATCACCACTTTTTCTGTTCATTCCTGCCTCACTCATCGTCTGCCTTGCTCATGTCGACTTTGATGGCGAAATTCCCGACTCCCTGGCCACAAGGATGTTGGCAGTTACGAGCTCTTCGATTAACAAAAAGGCACCCGTTATTAGTTATCATTGAACTCCTATAGCACTTGCTTCAATTTACTACTTGTTAACCAATTAAGATTTATGTACCCATTATATTATATAAACTCATAGTAGGTTCTTTCACCTTAGGAACAGGGGCATTCCCAAGTTCAAACGCTGAAGGCAAAGCAGACTATATCAGCATAAATCCGTCCTCAAATGATTGGTGCCTTCCAGCCAACAATTATTAGCCGGGCAACACTACCGTGTTTCTTCTAGGATGCAAACAAGCTGAGCTTTAGGTGTAAACGCTCGTTCTGTTAAAATTCAGTTAAGCTCAAGCTCAATTATTATTTAAGAACTCGAGCTCTATTCAAGTCTCCATAAACATGTCGATTTTATCTACACAAGCCGAGCTACGGCTAACTCGAGCTCGACTCGTTTCGAGTATGAACCGACCAAAGTCGAGCCCTTAACAAGCCAAAGTCTCGAAATCTCCTTCATTGAGACGTTGGAAAAGTAAAAGTAACTCACTTAAGTGATGCTTTTTCTTGATAAGTAGTTTTTTTGTTTGATTAGTAGTTCTGTGATGCTTTTGTTATTTCTATATTTTATGTTCTATCGCCATAAAAAAAAAACTGTACTACAGTTGATAAAACAGAACATAGGAATCTTTTTTTTTTTTAGTTTTTTATTCTTATAATTAAACTTTAAAATTCATCTCATAAATCGTTAATTCATTTTTAAATCGTTATATACGCCTACCTACCGAAAGCGGCCGCTGCATTCAAAAGTCGAGAATTATGGGTTGTTTGATACTGATATTTGAGCTTTAGACCTTTGAACATTAAAAAGAAAAACAGATTCAAGATCTAGAGAGAGGAAGAGAAGCCAAGGTCACTCGGGATTTGCTCTCCACACAATTGACTAGAGTTTGATATTCTTGAGTCTGACCACAAGAAAGCAATTTGTTATGAATTCCTTAGTCTCGGCGTGAATAACATACCTTTGACTGGACCGAAAAAGAAATTAATGGGAGTGCATGTAATTTGGCCCAGACACGTTAAACCCAAAAATTAAAAACGAAGAAGACAGAGTTGACCTCGTCTGCTAAGTTGTCATGAATCCTATCGTCTCGACGTAAATGACCTGCTTTTGACCGGACTGAGAACGAAATTAATTGAGGTGCGCGTAATCTGACTCGGACACATGACGTTAAACCTCCCAAAAAAAAGGAGAGTTGACCTCGTCTTCCATCGATCCCACACGTTGTCTATCCCACACGTTGCTCCAGTGGAAGTTGAGGGAATATGAAGTCGTCAGAGTTTTACTAGTCAGAGTTTTAGAGAGAGAGAGAGAGAGAGAGAGAGAGTGAGAGTTAACACGGAGATGCCTTTCTTCGCAACCATACAAACTGCTAAAAGACTCCATTTTTCCTCTACAGAATTTCTTCCAACTCACTAAAGACTTCGCAGAGTAGAAGAAAACAACAACTAAAAACAAGAAACCCATCTCTCTCTCTCTCTCTCTCTCTCTCTCTCTAGGATTATAGTATGCATATAGATATAGATACAGTATCCCAGTGTAAAACCGATGGGTTGGTCTGAGAAAAGCAGTCTCTGTCCTTTCCAAGTTGCTTCTACAGGAATGTCGTAAATTCCTTATTCTTCTTCTTATGTTCTCATTCTTTCTCTCTCTATTACCACCTTGTATTTTACGTTGAGCAAGAAATCTATGTACATATATATACCCACATCCTATATACAGCAGAGCAGCATACTCTCAATTACCTCCTACAAGTCTCTCTCTCCTTGTATATAATCTCTCCCTCTCTCTATCTATCTATATGGTTGTGTTTGCAAACATGGAAAATACAAGAATTTTAGAGATGGGTTCCGTCCGTTGGGAGACAGGAACCTCTTCGAAAGACTCGGATAGCGAAAACGAGTTATTGATCCAATATTTTGGTTTGATTGAAAGATTGAGTCCAATTCTTAGTGAATTGAAGCAGTACAAGATCATGGACGCCTCTGCGATTCCAAAAGCCGTGGAAGGGCTCGAGGCCGAGTTTAGGCGAGCGAAGGCCTTGATGATGGGAAGAGAAGCCAGTAGTAGTAAACCCGTGTTGAAGAAACAAATCGAAGATGTGGCTCACGGGCTGGGACGGTCCTTAGGCCTTGTTCTCTTCGCTTGTCACGAGTTTCCGATGCGTGGTAAAGAAAAGATGGAGGCTTTGCGCAGAGAAATGATGAGTGTGAGGTTCGATTCGGGCTCCGAATCGGAGTTTGTGAATGATGGGCAAACAGTGCAAACAGGGGAAACAGATCAAACGGGGGAAACAGAGTGTGAAATTGAGGAAATTGGAGAGGATAGAATTACTCTGGATATTGGTGATGTTGTTTTGCAGATTAAGTACGGAAAAGATGACGAATTTAAGTCTGCTCTTTCTTCCTTTAATTTGTTGATGAGGGATAATATGATCACGAGTGAGTGGATTGATGAAGAGGGGGTAATCCCAATTCTGTTTAATCGGTTGGGTACGAGTAAACCGAATAATCGGATAACTATAATTCAGATTCTAAGAAGCCTCGCTTCGCAGAACGATGGAAACACGGTATATTATTTATTAACTGTCAATTTAGATCATTTGTCAAAACATGGAAAAAAAAATTCCTTCTGTTAATTGAATTGTTGTTGAAACTCAGTATTTAGTACTAGTTGTTGAGTGCAGGAGAAGATGGCAGATGCTGGGTATTTGACGACGTTGGTGAAATCGTTGGCCCGGGACGAGGAGGAGCAGAGGGAGGCCGTGGGGCTTTTGTTGAGCCTTTCGGATGTTTCCGGGGTTAGAAGAAGGATCGGGAGAGTTCAAGGGTGTATAATTATGTTGGTTGCCATTTTAAATGGGGATGATCCGGTCGCTTCGCGTGATGCAGGGAAGTTGTTGAATGCTTTATCTGGTAATACACAGAATGCTCTTCATATGGCAGAGGCTGGTTACTTCAAGCCCCTAGTGCATTACCTGAAGGAAGGTAACCCATCATCTACATGTCGATCCTTGGTTATATTTTGCATTTTGGGTGTCTAGTTTCCTTTGTGATGTCAACATTCGTTATGTTTGAATGCCTTTTTGTCGTTTCGTTTCTTTTTCTTCCAGTCTCTCACAACTTCAAGATCCAAACACAGCCGTAATGAGTTAGTTGCAATATTTGGTAGTGCTTCTTGTGGATTAGAATTGACACTTTCTAGGTTTTAGAAGAAGAACACGTTGTTCCAAATATTTTGTCCATGAATAGTAGCAATGAAGTTTCACATACAGGATCATGATGGATTTTGTCAATGCTTAGAAGCAATGAAGTTTCAAGACAGGATCATGATATATATGCTGGGTAAAATTGTGGCAATACACTGAATTCCAAAGAACAATTTCCATTAAACGAAAAACAAATTACGACAACAATACAGGATCAAAACCAACTAACTTCATTCATTATAAGTAAAACCCCCAACAATTTATAGATCATAATCATGTTAATCGCGTAACCAAACCCTTGTTTGATTGGAATTCAGTAAATCTAGGGAGTTACACCTAGGAGAAGTCACGTGAATGCTTTTAGTCCGTATCCCATGTCTGTGTCTGTGCATTCATGCTTTCTAGTTGCAAACTAATTAACCAAATGGGAGCATTGCAAGTGGAACGCCAATCCTTGGAGCTATCGGTTGCTTCCATAGAGATAGAAGAGGCTTTGTCTTTCACATTGCTGGTTTACATAATTCTAGTAGACGCACAATGATTGTAAGTTCTTTTAGTGTTGGAGATGTTTGTATGTACTTTGGGATGGATGCTTCGGTCATAAAATGCAAGTTCTAATCAAAACCATCAAATTCCAAGTTGATATTTCATCAAACAATTTTGCGACATCTTCCTTTTTGCAGGTTCAGACATGAGCAAGATCCTAATGGCGACTGCACTTGCAAGAATGGAGCTCACTGACCAAAGCAAATCCTCCCTTGGTTCAGACGGTGCAATCGAACCCCTAGTTAAAATGTTCCAAGGAGGAAAACTCGAAGCAAAACTGTCGGCCCTAAACGCATTGCAAAACCTATCAACCTTAAAAGCAAACATCCAGCATTTAGTCAGTACCGGCATCATATCCTCTCTCCTTCAGCTCCTCTTTTCGGTCACATCTGTCCTCATGACTCTTCGCGAACCAGCTTCCGCCATTCTTGCTAAGATAGCCGAATCTGAATCTATTCTCGTTAACCAAGACATTGCTCATCAAATGCTTTCCCTTTTAAACCTTTCTAGTCCAGTGGTTCAAAACCACCTCTTACAAGCACTCAATAGCATTGCTAGCCACAAAAGTTCATCCAGAGTCAGGAAGAAAATGAAGGAAAACGGCGCTATTCAGCTTCTGTTACCATTTTTGGCCGAAAATAACGCGAAAATCAGGTCTGGTGCTTTGGATTTGATATACACTCTTTCCAAAGATTTATCAGAAGAGCTTACAGAACAGTGTGGGGATACCCATCTCAATGTTATTATAAATATCGTATCATCCAGTGTATCCGAGAAGGAAAAGGCCGCCGCTGTTGGGATACTAAGTAATCTTCCAGTTAGTGACATGAAAGTCACAGACATATTTAAGAAGGCAAATGTTTTACCCGTTCTGATGGCTATATTGTGTTCAAGCCAGGAAAATTTTACGCCCACGAAGAGGTTGCTAGAAGAGAGCATTGCAGGTGTGTTTCTCCGGTTTACAGTTCCTTCTGACAAGAAGCTTCAAGGGTTTTCTGTCCAACAAGGTTTGATTTCTTTTCTTGTGAAGTTACTCTCAAGTGAGTCCCTTCTCGCGAAATCTAGGGCTGCAACCTCCCTATCTCAATTATCACAAAACACAATGTCACTTAGAAAGACCAAAACTTCGCGGTGGTTGTGTGTCCTTCATTCGGATGTTGATTTTTGCGAAGTTCACGATTGTCACTGCTCCGTAAAGGGCACATTTTGTTTAGTCAAGGCAGGTGCTATTCCCAAAATGGTTCAAATGTTGGAGAGTAATGAAAGGGACACGGATGAAGCCGTTTTGGGTGCCCTTGCTACGCTTTTGCAAGATGAGATTTGGGAGAACGGAAGTAATCACATTGTGAAAGTATCGGGTATTCAGCCCTTTATGAATGTTCTAAAACAAGGCACGATTAAGGCTAAGGAGAAAGCACTATGGATCTTGGAAAGAATTTTCCAAGTGGAGGCTCACCGCATGGAGTATGGAGCAACTGCTCAGGTTGTGCTTATTGATTTGGCTCAAAAGGGTGATCCGAAACTGAAATCGGTGACTGCTAAGGTATTAGCAGAACTTGAGGTTCTGCAGCTTCAATCCAGTTACTTTTGAGATACTCCGTATCAAGTAAACAAGGTGGTGAACATTTTTATTTTATTTTTATTTTCCCATAAATTTACAAAATTATTCTTGGGTTAAATCCTGCTATTCTTTATGGTATTATGAGTGAAAGAAATGTAGGGATCACAGGAAACTAGAATACTGATGTAAATAATAAAAAAATTCCGTTTTCGTGCAAAATGAGATGGTTATGTACAAATGATTATTCATCTTACATATCCTTTTGATCTTGATTTTAGGTCATGGATGTTACTGGCATATATTCTTCCTTTGTCCTTGTAATTTCACTAATTCCAAATCATGAATTTCATGCCCTTTTTATTACCCAAAAAAAAAGAAAAAAAGAATTCCATGCCCTTTAATATGTGCAATTTTTGTCACCTGACCAAGAAAGCAGAAGAGAAGGAAAGCAAAAGCTAAAGTAACCGTTGTGTTGTGTTTTTCCTTTCTCTATGGTTTCTCTTTTTAGTTTTTAATTGCAATTACAAGTGTCCTTATAGGTTGCATATTTGCTTTGATCCTTTAGCTTTGTACTTTCTTCTTTTCATTAGCATGTATGGATGGTGATGCAGCTCATCTTTCTTAGTATGGTCACCATTTCGCATCTAACCTTTTGTTTTTGGAAAAGTCTACCAACAATACCAACACAATTTTGAAACACAACTCGAGACACAACTGCATCCGGAGACGTTCGATGCATGTGGACGCAGTTAGTGTTTTAAAGTTGTGTTGATAACATTGCTCTTTCTTTTTTGTTCTTTTTGATCGGCGGCAACCTTTTGTTGCAACTCGTTTCCTCCTCCATTTGCAAAAGTTTGCAGCATATGTTGTTCAGATCCATAGCTGTTTTGCCTTTATAGGTTGCTTCTTTGCTTTGATCCTTCAGCTTTGTACTTCTTTTCATTTGCATGTGTGGATGGTGATGTGGTTCATCTTTCTTAGTATAGTTTCCATTTGGCATCTAACCTTTGAAAAAGTCTGGACACAACCGCGTCCGAATTAAGACGTTCGATGCATGTGGACGCAGTAGTATCTGGAGTTGTGTTTTAAAGTTTTGTTGGTAGCATTGCTCTTTCTTCTTTTGTTTTTTTGATCAGCAGCATCTAACCTTTTGTTACAACTCGTTTCCTCCTCCTTTTGCAAAAGTTTGCAGCATTTGTTGTTCTGATCCATAGCTGTTTTGCTTTTTTTCCAAGAAGTATATAACAACAACAGTACCACAATCGAATTGAGGGGGATACGTACGCGAAAGATACAAGGCAAACTTAACTTTTGGCGTTATATGTACACAATGACTACTCTTAGAAAGTTTTGCCATTGAAATAGCGACCCCCTATATTTCCAAAAATCGAAGAACTCAAGGGTCGAGACGCCGTGGTGAATACGAAGAGGTGAAAATGAAATCTTCGTAGCATCGTTGTTGTTCTTTTTGTTTGGAAAACAGGAAAACTATGAATTTGTACTCTCTTTTTTTTTTTGAGAACAAAAAAAACGTGCTTTGAAGCATCGCTGTTCTTCTTGTTGAGTTCATCTTGTCCGAATGGAAATATACCATGTTTCAAAATGCGCTTTCCAACACGTCGCTTGGGTACATATTATTGTTTTGGGTTAACCTAGTTTTGGACATAGAGCTGATTGCTTGTGCTTAGAATCTGTTTCTTGTATCGAAGAATTTTCCCATCTTTTTTTTTTTTTTTTAAATTTCATTATGATTTTGGCATTTTTAAAATGTAACACAGCGCTGGCCAAGGGATTTCTAACATGAGAAAATATGTATCACAAATGACGAAATGCTCAATAATACAACACGATTCATGAATCAAGTTGCTCGTGAAAATATTTTCATGCTAGTAAGTTATGAGCATTACGTTCATGCATAAGTTCCTCTGAATGGAGAGTATGACCTTTTCCGGTTAGGTTGGAGGATAACTGGCTATAATGGCAGAATAACAAACTAGGGTTCTAGGTAACTAGCGCTTTCGTCGTAAACTTTTGGCACAAAACTCTCATGCCGGAAAAATGAAACCGAGCCCTGAAATATATTGTTGGCCAAAACTATCACTATGCAAAATGATATCGAAAGTCGCATCTCGGCCTTTGCTTCGGTAGGCCTATGTTTCATTCGCGACATGACTCGAAGCAAGGACATGGAAATTATTCATTTATGTTCCATGTCACAAAAACATGGCTCTATCGAATTTGTCTGTTTTTTAGACCTTCCTTTAAACCGCCCATGTTTCATCAAACATTTTGTCTTTGATAAAAAGAGAAGACAGACCTCAAACCTTTGAAAATATGAATAGTGGATCTCTTGTCTTTCTTAAAAGAGGAGTGTACTAGGCCGTGGTCAAGTAGGTATAATGGACCGTAAACCAATTCTTTAAAAAAGAAATTGATCCATTGATAAGAAATCCCGAATTTAGCTTCCTTATATCTCACATTTTCATAAACGAAACAACTAGTTTTTTATATTATCACAACTGGTAAGAAAACCGAAGAGGCGAAGACTCTCATATATTTTTAAAAGTATTGATAAAGATTAGATATATATCACAAACTTTAGCAATATATTTCTCAATGTATGTATCCAAGAAACTTGTTAAAAATTTATCATGCATCTTATTTGCCCAATTAGTCATCACAAGTTTCATAACTGAAAATGTCAACTCTGGCTTAGGTGTTGACATGAGTAATATCAATACAAGACAAATCAATCTGTCGACAATAAGATATAAATAGTGGACTTTTTCATTTTGTTCAACACGCGACGCAACTCTAAAATAGTAAGCAGATTTTGATACTTGAATGCTTAGAAACATCAACCAAGCTTATTATATTGAAGTCGAAGTATGTAAGTTTTTCCAATTTAGACCACTAATTTGCGATCATTTATAAATAAAGACTAAACTACCAAAGAATTAGCATACAACAAATTTAATAATGAGAAAATCTAGTTGTGGCGAGCTTAAATAAGTTAGGGCTAAAATAATATTTTTAATATAGTAATAGCATTTGTAGATACGGTTGTCATGGTGACCGCCACCACTTGTCCCCCTCTGACTCCATCCTTGAAAGCATGGTTAAACATCGTAACGTCATTTGAGTTCCTCGTGGGGATGTTATTTTAGTGGTAAAACTTTATAGGAGCAGACACTAGAATAAATAACCCAAGGTTAGATGTATCTCAAGTCACCCCAACCGTCAAGGGCAGAGCTAGTTCGTGAGGCGGAGTGGCACATGCCACCCTGGTTCCAATTTTTTTTTCTTTTATATTAATGGATTAGGTATCTATCGGTATTCAAACAATTTGATTTTTGACACAAATAATCCGAATATAACATTTTAAAAAACAAATGTCCAAATCATGAAAAAAATATTTCAGAGACTTCATTTTAAAACTACAGGAGAATTGAATCATGTCTTTATTTTTTTTAACAAAAAATAAAGGCTAGGACAAAACATGACTTTGCACTTAACTTTTTTTCTTCATATTTTGCCTTAAAATGTACAACAATACTCACATAAACAACGCCTACTCCCGAACCTAACTTCTGGCTCCACCTCTGGTTACACAGCATAATGTTATTTGAGCCTCTAGTTTTGAATGTATATGAGGCTGCTATTTTAATAATAAAACGTTATTAGAGTAGCCACTTTGTGCATAAAAAACCAAAGGTTAGATATGTCTCTAGTATCGGATGCAAAAATATTACTGGAACGCACAAGATCAACGCTTGTCCATGTCAATAGGGAGGCAAACTAATGTGCAGACCACATGCATGACACATCTTGAAGCTAAACAAACGGTGATGGTAGTTGTGAGTGAAGAGTCCTCCAATCGATCCACCAACCCATTCTTGAAGATGGCTTGTGCATTGGCCGTATTAAGGCTTAATTTGCTATTTTTTTTGTTTAATTATAGTCTATAGATGTATATAATTCTCTGATCTTTTAGTTGTATGTCATTTCCGTTGCCAAAAAAGAAAGAAAGATATGGCTCATGTCTTTTTACGATACCCAATTGATTGGAGATGCAGTCATCTTGCCTATACCTTATATGGGTGCTATTATTGTCATAAGATGCATGGCGTAGGTGTGCCACAGAAATCGAGCTCGTGGAGTAGTATCACACCTCTAACACTAATCTAACTCACCAACATCCTATATATGAATTCTTACCTCTCGAGGAAAAAGAAAAAAGAAAGGTAATGAAGGGACTATATTGAAATTGCACTGAAACAATAAGGATCTATGGGTGCACTGTACCAGTTCATGAATAAATCTCCTACACGCCGTCGTTTCTTGCTTCACTTCAGGTATTGCTGTTAAACCTGTAAACCCTAACCCCTTCTTGTACCCGACCTCGCATCTCTCTCTCTCTCTCTCTCTCTCTCTCTCCACATACATACAGTATACATAGACGAACTGAGGCAGGAGCTGAGTTAGGGTTTGCGAAGTTGAAGCTATGTTGCGAAGGAACATACGGCTGAGGAGAGAGTACATTTACAGGAAGAGTTTGGAGGGCAAAGAGCGTTTGCTCTACGAGAAGAAGCGAAAGATCAAAGAAGCCCTCGAAGGTAACTCTTATCTCACTGTCAATCAAACAGCTAAAACAGCTGAGAAATTGTTGTGGAAAACTGGTGTATTCTAATTTGAGTGCTAATTAGTTTGATTCATTTGATTATGGTTGTCTTTTGCTGTTTGCAGAGGGAAAACCAATCCCTACTGAGCTCAGAAACGAAGAGGCCGCGCTTCGGCAAGAAATCGACCTGGACGACGAAAACACTGCCAGTATGTATCTGTCTATTTTACGTGTAATTACTTGTACATATGTTGAAGTTGGATTCATTTTGTCCAGTTGGTGAAGATGCATTTCGCTTATGGGGTGTTACTTTGAAGGCTTTATCTGCTTGCTGAGAGAATTCGATGAAGAACAAAATATTGTATTTGCGGTTTTCCATTATGCATGAGAGAAGACAACAAATGTCTGTGTACAACTTAGTTGATTTGAATTTTTGTAATCAAAGTAGGACGTTGAAGTTGTAATCTTTAGTTCCTTCATTGATTCTCGGACCCAAGGGAAGGAGTTTGTTGGGAGAAGTGGTGACTCATGACCTAATATGATGGCAGCACTATTGTCATAGTACTATGGTATGGATTTGTGTGACAAAAAAGTGCTTCTCCACCCAAAAATGGGGCAACGTTCATGAAAAAATGAGTTGAAGGTTGCCTATCTGCTACATCTCCCGGACTGTGCTGTAAAATGGGTGGCTTGTGCATGGGCCATGGGGTGAGCTACCCCATGCTTACCCATAATGCATCTGGTAAGCACGGGTGCAGTAGGAGGAATACTGGAATAGTGAAATCTAGATAATGGTAAAGGAATATAATGGCATGGCCAGTGGTTTGAACTTAGAACTTAGAACTTAGACCCCTGAGCATAAACTCCAATTCATAGTACGTGTTACATATTCTGATGTCTGTGTAAAATCCATTGGAGCATGACTTACTCATTTGTATCAGACGATCACCCATTAGCTGTAATGCTCTTCTAGTGACTTAGATATTGATTTGAATCTCATTGGAGCATGACTTACTCATTTGTATCAAACTATCACCCATTAGCCATAATGCGCTTCTAGTGACTTAGATATTGATTTGAATCTTTTATTTCCTTCCTTTTTACATGTGGAAGGTTTTTTTTTTTTAGACATTGTGAGTAACATTTTGTTTCTTGTCTTGAATCTAGTTCCAAAGACACATATCGATGATGAGTATGCTAATGCATCAGAAAAAGATCCCAAAATTCTGCTCACGACATCTCGCAACCCAAGTGCTCCTCTTACACAGTTTGTAAAGGTTGGGTCAGTCTATTTTGTCAGAAAAGTTTGTCCATTTTGCAATGGTTTTTGTTGCCTTTCTCTGCTTTATTGGCATGCGTTTAGTTGCTGTTGATTCGTTGAACATTGAATGGTTATCTCATAATTGTTTTTACAGGAATTGAAGATTGTATTTCCTAATGCACAACGGATGAATCGTGGTGGTCAGGTTTGCTCATCATTTTTTCGTATTTTCTCTCACTCTATATACTCTTAATGGTGTGATTAATCAGTGTACATGTCTTCAGCTTTGTTTTTCATTTTCTTTAGTCATCTTGTTTGTTTATTTGGTTATCTTGCCTGACTTGGGTATTAGTTTCCGAGTACCATAAGACATCAAAGAATTTCATTTAAGCTTCACTACAAGCGTATTTCCTGTAAATTTATCTATTCTTATTTTGTGAAGTGATTTTAGTATTATGTGATGTCACCAGAAATTGTTGCATTTTTTAATTTCCGACATCTTCCATATGATGTATTACTTGTCAAAATCTACTGGATTTACTTGAACCGCTGTGGTCTATGTTATGTTTATGGATGTCAAACGTGAATTGTGCCAGAAGTCTTTTACTGAATGTTGGATCACGAGTCATATGAATCATGAACCACAACTTCACTTTATGTTATCTAATTAAGAATATAATATGTACATGAGAACCATTTCTCTACAAACTAGGTGAAGCTTACTCTTTTAGCTTAAAAACATGCTCCTCTGCTCCTTGGATTGATCTAACTAGTTTTTCCCTTATTTGCAGGTTATTTCTGAAATTATAGAAACTTGCCGCGCACATGATTTCACAGATGTTGTGTTGGTTCATGAGCATCGGGGTGTGCCAGATGGCATAATTATAAGCCATTTACCTTTTGGTCCAACTGCATACTTTGGATTACTCAATGTGGTATGTAGTTCTACTCATATAATGCCTGTTAAACCACCTTCATTTTGATCACAATGTTCTAATCTATTACTTTCTTGTAGGTTACAAGACATGACATTAAGGACAGAAAAGCCATTGGAACAATGCCCGAGGCCTATCCACATTTGATTCTTAACAATTTTTCTACCAAGGTACAATTGTACAGGTTTTTCCTGTCGAGAGTATATTGACTTTGTCCTGAGATGGTTGACCGGCGTTTAGATGATTGTCTTATGATTTCAATGAAGCTTATTGCTGCAGTTAATGCATTTCGATTAGGTGTATGCTTTAGTTGCATGGTTTGATGTGCATAAAGGTTTGAATTTTCTGCGCTTGCGATGTTTTAGATACCATCATGTTCGAACATAGATTGCATATGAAAGAAAAATGGTTCCACTTTATCATACTGAGCTGTAAAGGAAATGGCTAGAACATTTCTGCGAAGTAATTGGTGTTTATGCTTGCCTTCTTCCATTTTCTGTATCTGCTAACCCCCTTTTCTTTTCATTTTTCCTTTTTCCTAGTTTTTTTTTTCAGTTACCTTTCTGTCTGCTGAGCTTATTGCTATAACTTAAACACAGGATGTGTTGGCTCCTAATTTATGTGTATTTCATTGGCTCTACATATATGTTTTTGTTTTGCTCTAACTATTTCTGGATCTGCTGATCGCTGATAGCTCGGCCAAAGGACAGCAAACATTTTAAAGCATCTGTTTCCAGTGCCCAAGCCTGACACAAAACGTATCATCACCTTTGCCAATCAGTCTGACTATGTTTCTTTCAGGTTGGTTGCCTTTTGTATACTCTCGCATACGCTTCTGTTTTTTATTTAATTGGCAGGAGGTGCCATTTATGATGAAAAGAACATCCGTGGATGTCATAATCACGAATCCTGTACTCTTCCTTTGGTTACTACACTAACGTTGTCCTCTTGGACCTCTGGTCTGCATGACCGCAGTGATAGTTGCACACATTTTTTCTACATGTTCTTGTTAAGTGTTTAAAACTTGGTCTTGTTAGTATTTTTCCCCACAAGTACCATGTCACTTAAGTAACGACTAATGAGTCTACAATATGTTTTTCTTTTCGAGAAACAGATCTTTTTTCTTAAAATTTTAATTATGCATGATGCTAACCGTTCCATGGAGGAGTTGGTGGATGGTAGAATGAAGGTTAAGATAATGGAGTGGTAGGACTCTTAAACATTGCAGGTTAAGTTATAAGGTTGTAGGACCCTTGAACGTGTTGAATTCTAAAAGCTCAAAACCCAGTCATACCTCTAAAAGTGGTTTAATTTAGTTGAGGAGGCAGAGAGAAGTAGAATATATTTGTTCAAGGAACGTTCCTTCTGCTAAGAGCACCTTTAACATGAAAATTTGAGTTCTCTGAAACCCTTGATTTTAAACTTTCTGACTTCTGAATTGAACTGTATATTTGCAAAGGGGTACCTCTTGATAGGACACATTTGATCTCTGCCTCATAAAAGATCAGTACTTGTTTCCAAAAGCAACTCAATGAGGCTAGTCTAGGCAAGCTTCTAATTGAATTCTAAAAAGGGGGTCAGGTCCAAAAAAAAATTGTCGTCCCAAGCTCAAGGAAAATATACAGACAAAAGTTTACACCATGCAACAAAGCTAAGTGTTACGTGTATCCTCGTGAATTTTGTTATTTGCTCAATGGGAAAGCTACTTCGCCTTTGTACTGCATTTTAATATGTGGACTTAACATCCAGGCATCATATCTACGAGAAACGTGGAGGGCCTAAATCTATTGAGCTGAAAGAAATTGGTCCTCGGTTTGAATTACGGCTGTATCAGGTAATTGTGCCTTCTAATTTCAATCAATTGCAGGGAACTTCTATTAAATTTGTTGCTTCTGCAATTGTAATTGCTTCATATTATATTCTTTTGGAGCACCAATTTGTTATGTTTTTTAAGGATATTTCCATGTTTGAAATAAAACCCATTTTATTGATATTCTGAAGATATTTAGCATCCTTCTTTTACTCTTTTTAATCTGGGTAGGCAGGATAGCAAACCATACTAACCCTTTGCCCCAAACACTTAGGTTGTCTTCACGGTCCTTTTTCATTCACTCTTACTTTTGGATTATTTTTGTTATTTGAGTTGAGATTAAAAAGATATTTCTTTCGCCCCACTCAACATAGATGGGAGCAAGGGAGGGAGCCTTTTTGTTTTTCTGCCTAGTCATCACCCATTATGTCGTAGTGGACATTTTATTTTCCTTTTCTAGTGTGGTACTTTATTTTAATTTGGATATTGGAAATCTGACAGTTATATGGATTTTACGTATTCTTGAGTCATCGACATAGTAGACTACTATATGGCGAGGTGGGAATTTCCTCCGTCTTTGCATGATCCTCTTTTTACCGTTAACCCTTGACCTTTTCCAGTACCCAAGCCCTTGATGCAAACTGCACCGGATTTAACATCATTAGTGTTGTTTCTGTTGTCAGTTTGCATTTAGTGTTGTCATGCATGGCGATTGAATTTGCACCATTACGCTGGGCATGCTATTATGGGAGCGTTTGATTTTATTTTCTGTGATTGGGGGTAGATACCACTTCGAGTTTTTTTTTTTTTTAGTTAATAACCAATTTTTCTGGGCGTGTTGTATTCTGATCCGTTGTTGCTTAGTTGAACATCGTCGGGTGGTTTTCTAATGTTTCCTTTATTTGCTATTGCAGATCAAGCTAGGAACAATGGATCAGAGTGAAGCTCAAACTGAATGGGTCATCAGGCCATACATGAACACGTCAAAAAAACAGAAGATTCTTGGGGATTGATACATCTCGTAGAATTTTTCCTTCGTTTCACAATTTTGATCGAAGCAACTGGTTCTGTAAGTGCTTATAAGTTGAAAAATGTGGCGTGATTTTGTTTTATTTGGTTTCAGTAATGGTATGAATAGCATTTATCTCCCAAGGTAATCCTTCCCCCTCTCCTCACCGTGAAATAGTGTTTTTCTATTTTTTTATTTATTTTTTATTTTGAGGAAACGAAACGTATATTCATAAACCAAGTACTATATAGGACTCACAAGTCCTGGAAAAATAACAGAGGACCCAGACGGTTTAAACTATGAACAAGAAAAACAATTTGTTGGTAAAGGTAGTATAAAAGCCATAGAATGCTACAAGCAAATGCAGAATGTTCACATTTCCGAAGTACCCAAAAAAAAATTTGCAGAATGTTCAACTTTGTCATGGTGGTAAAAAAATGGAACCAGGCCTGTAATGAGTAATCACAGCCGTTCGTTTGGTTATGGATGGTTGCTCATTACGGCATGTAGTGAGTTCACCTGGCCCAAAGCGTTAAAAAAAAATTTGGGATCACTTTATTTTGTTTGGTCAATCTGTCTCCATCACCACAAAAATATAAGCAACTATGGCTATGTTCGTTTGGGTTTTCTAAAATCCAGTTCCTACTTTTTTTGGTGGGGCTCTTCATTTTTTCCTTTCATTTTCTCTCTCATCTCAATTTCTAAGAATGCTATTATGGTACATATTTTGTGCGAGATGGGTTCGTGGGGCCCATTTTGATGACCCACACAAACGATCCGCGCCGTTCATTAGTTCTAAAATGGGTAAATTTCACTGATCTCCCCTGAGGTTTCTGACAAATATAGAGACCTCCCCCGAGGTTTCTGAAATAGCACTGCCCTCCCTTACTTTTGTAAATATTGTTGAGATTCCCCCTTCTGTTAGCCAACCCTCTGACAGTGTTAAATTTAAGAAGCAAATGACATAAATGACCTTCAAAACAAAGCTCCCTTCTTTCCCATTGATCTAAGTGATCTAACGCTAACTTATTTTTATCCAAAGTTAGGATTATTGTGTTACCTAAACCATATTAATGTCTAATTATTTAATGTCAGCATTAAAGAAGAATGGAGTGATGCTGTTAAAAAAAAAAGAAAAAAGAATGTTGTGATCGGCAAAAGGTGAGGAAACGCCCAAATTATTAATCCATACATCAAGATCTAAATCAAATAATGCTTGCTTAGTTTTCTGATATTGGGTGAAGGAGAAAACTAAAATAAAAAAGAAATCACAATCAACATCCTTACAGTACAATGTAAGTAGGAAAATTATGTTATGTTTGGTCTAAATTACCTTTTATTTTGTTTGTGAAGTTTTGCTAGTTTTTACACTAGGGGGTGCTTTGGCTAAATAATATTTTTGGATTGTTATTTTTTTCTTTATTCAATTTTTTATTTTTTGCCATTGTTATGGTTGCATCTATTTTTGTGGATTATTAATTCGTCCAGGAATCTAAAAAATACTCCCTCTGTCCCATTTTAAGTGACCCTTTTGTGAAAAGTGTATTTTTATGAAAGTTAAAAAATGTACTCCCGTAGGATATTTTTAAATTTTTTTGCACTAAATTAAAGTACTCAATGAGCACTTTAATTTGGTATAAAACAAATTAAATTTTTTTTATAGAGAAATGTATTTTGTAGGGGTTCGAAATTACACGTATTTTCATAGTGGTCACTTAAAATGGGATGGAGGGAGTATAAAAATTATGATTGAATTATATAAAAGATTATTAAAGACAAAAATATCCAAAATTGACAGACTTTTTGGATTATTGTTGTCTATTCATTTTTTAAAGTTTGGTTCCTATTTTCCTAATATCTTTTTTTTAGACAAATCAAAGATTGAACATAGACAATTAATAGCAATGGAGTATTATTAGTATTTGTCTTTCGACCTTTTTTAATTCTTTATTGCTGGAAAATAAAAAAAATGTTAAAAGAAGCACTTACAATTGTGATTCAAGCTGATGAAAAGAAATATTTGTAATTAAAGAAACTTAACTGTGTATTGGAAAATATTCCAAAAAAAAAAAACAGAGAGAGTTTGGCAGTACAGATGCATAACATTTGTGTAGTTATATTTTCACCATATGTATACACACAAATTTGCAAAAGGATAGATGGTTGATATGTGATAACTGGTGGCTGGAATAGTTGAAAATATAGGGTATTTTTGTCAATTCATATTTAAACTAACAGTGTTTAGGTAAAAAGTTAACAGAAGGGGGAATCTCAACAATACTTTTAAAAGTAAGGGAGGACAGTGCTATTTCAGAAACCTCAAGGGAGGTCTCTGTATTTGTCAGAAACCTCAGGGGAGGTCAGTGAAATTTACCCTTCTAAAATTGTTCTTTAAGTCATCTGGAAAAAAATCAAGTCAATCATACAATTTTTAAGTAGTTGATGCAGTTGTCTAACTTTTTTTTAAACTTTTGTCAAAATTGAGGATTCTAAATTGTGAAGAATAATTAGAAGACGGATCAACCACTTCTAATTTTTCGAATGAGCTGATTTTTTAGGAGTGACTCAAAAAATTATTTAAAAAATTAATGAACGGCACGGATCGTTTGTGTGGGTCTTCAAAGTGGGCCCCACGGACTCATCTCGCACAAAATATGTACCATAATAGCATTCCTAGAAATGGAGAGGATAGAGAAAATGAAAGGAAAAAGTGGAGGGCCCCACCAGAAAAAGTAGGAACCGGGTTTTAGAAAACCCAAACGAACATTGTGTATAAGTAGCACTTCAGATATCGGGATCTTATCTAATAGTTGTGTAGCCCTTGTAGATATAGAGATTTGGCCCAATGAGGTCTAGAATTTGATTTCTATAGAGAGGATGTTGGTTCTTGTAATTCGATTTCTATAGAGAGGAGGTTGATCCTCGTAGTAATCCGAAAAAATAGAATAAATTATAAAATAACCTTTGGAGGTTTCTAGAAATTAAATATTGGCCCTTTACGTTTGGAAAATTGTAAGTTACTCTCACATTAAGGAATTACTCTAAGGTCCATTATAACTCTTTGTAACATGTGTAGTCCACCTCATATTTTCATAACACCTCTAATCCATTTTTTTTTTCATTTTCTAAGGTGTAGAGGTCACTCTCTATTTTTAATAGACAAATATACCCTCACATTAAATTTAATACTTTTGCATAATATACTCTCGCCGAAAAAGTTTGTCGGCACCAGAAAATTGGACTTCGCCGGAAAAGTAGCCGGCGCAAATAACCATATCTGGAATCACAAGAGGTGGTTATCTGGATTCAAAAGATGTGATTATTTGTACTATATCTTTTTTATAAAGCCTACTTGAGATCTGGACTCACAAAGATACGATTATCTGAACTCACAAAATGTGGTTATGAGCTCGTGAATTTCACTAATTAAGCACAAAATTCACTTACGACCCTTACATTGGTAGCAACGTATATCTCATGAGTCCTCGTGTATGCAAGTATGAGCACAAATGAGTGACACGTACTCTTTAAGTACTTTTTAATACATTGGTAGCAGTGTATAGTACAGTGTACATACTTGCAATCCTTATCTACAACTACAAGTATACATGTCACTCATTTGTGGTTGGAGTAAAATGCACTCAATTTCTCCTCTGTCAATTGCAAGAGTGAAGCTCGAAAAGTTAGAGGCCATGTTCTCTCTTTAATATCTCTCTCTCTCCATAACCAAAAGAAAATACTTACAGAGCATCTCTCTCTCCTTACATCGGCGGAGAAGAAGCCAGTTCTATCTCAAATATGTGTTCTCTTGTGGTATAAATCTTCCTCTCGTCTCACCAATTGAAACCCGTCGGACCCGAGAAATACAGTTTTGACAAATACCCAGTAAATCACGACGGCGCGGAGCATCTTTCTCTCCTCACATCGGCGGAGAAGAAGCCAGTTCTATCTCCAATATGTGTTCTCTTGTGGTATAAATCTTCCTCTCGTCTCACCAATCGAAACCCGTCGGACCTGAGAAATGCAGTTTTGACAAATACCCAGTAAATCACGACGGCGCGGCAACAGCAGCCAGATTAGAGAGAGAGAGAGAGAGAGAGAGGTGATAGTGATTAACTTCACCGGAGCCGACGACGGTGAGGGCAACGACCAGATTCGGCGATTTGTAGCTGTCAACTCTGTACTTACATCAACCGAGAAATTGCCGAGAGGGTTATTGCCGTGTGTCTGTGTGGGTTATTTTAATCTTTTTGGATATGTGGGTGGACTGGATGTGTTTGGAAAATGTTTATGCTCTGTTTGGAAAATAGGGGATTTCTCTTCCTTTGTTTGGTTGGAGAGAAAAGAGAGGGAGAAAAATGTCTAAATAAAATTATAGGAACAGTAAAATTTTCCCTCCCATTTTCCTTCTAAATCCTTTTCTCTTCTCTTCCTTTCCTTTCCACATGTTCCAAACAAAGCATAAGTGAATTGGAAGTATTAGTAAATAGCTACAGTGGACCGAATAGTAACTGACCCAACAAATTAACCTTGTGTCGTGAGATAGTCATTAGAAAAATCAACCGAATTTCTCTGACATCATCAATCTTAATTACGAATAGACCAAACTCTCCTTTTGCAGCTTGTGAAAGAATATAGAGGTGTGAAAAATTATTTTTTACAGGATACAAAAAGACAGTTTAGTCCATTGCATTAGGATTTGATTATGTCAGACAGATTTCATTGAATTTTCTAACAGCTACAGCACGATAGGGAGATGATTTGTTATGTGATCTATAATTTCTAGAAACCTCAGGCGTGATTCAAGTAATTTACCCTAAAAATTGCTAACAGCCTTTGTCTGGCAAAGACAAATAAAAATTAAAAAGTATAGCATTTAGGACAAAAATAGATTCCAATTAAGAAACATAAATAACCGGTGAATACTCTTTCCCAGAAAAAGTTTATTATTAGTATTTTTTTACAATCCTGCGGTTGAAAATGAACTACTAAAATAGAGGTACATACATTTTTTTTTGGTAAGCAAGGTTTGACCTGATAGTGGGACCGACAATGATATATACACAGAAAAAGTACCTAGAATTTACCCAGAAAGTGGGAATGAGTGCTCAGATGAAAGTGCAAGAAATGTATCTGAGCCACTCATTGTCACTTTCTGAGTAAATTCTGAATATTATTTCTGTGCACCTAGCATTTCTGTAGTGGGACTCCCTAGTGACATCACTGACATGCTGGGTAGGAGTAATTGTTTGATTGTTTCAGTGGTTTTGGACACTACGTGGCACTGTCCGAGCCCTTTTATTTACCACACATTTTTATGAAATTTATACAACTCTACAAGAATATACGTGTGGACCCAGCGACTCTTTTTTGTGGGTTTTCTTTTTATATTTATTTTCTTTCCTGTGTTTCGGAAAGCTTTCTTTTTATTTATACAGATGCATACATATATGTGGTTGGAAGTGGGTTAATACTCTATATTCCACTGTTTCTTTTTTAATTTTTGAACTGCTCCACTGGTTCTGTTACCTTATGTTTTTAAATAGAAGAGACTTTTACCCCTAGGTCTAAGAAAGAGATATCTAATTACCATTGAGGTAAGTCACTCTTTTTTGGGGTTTAGGTTTATGGTGCACTTTCCTATTTTAGGGTTTTAGTGGTTTAAGCACTTTAATAGGTTACCCTAGGATTTTAGGCACTTTCATAGGGTAGTTTAAGGTTTAGGTTTAGGTTTATGCACTTTCATAAGGTACCCTAGGATTTAGGTTTATGGTGCACTTTCCTATTATATTTAGTAGTTTGGGCACTTTCATAGGGTACCCTAAGATTTTAGGCACCTGCATAGATACCCTAAAGTTTAGGTTTAGAGACTTTCGTAGGGTACCCTTAGAATTTAGGTACTTTCATAGGATACCCTAGGGTTTAGGTTTAGGATGCACTTTCCTATTGTAGAGTTTTAAGGGTTTAGGTACTTTCATAGGATACCCTAAAATTTAGGCACTTTCATACAATTTGGGGAGTTGATGAGAGAGAAATTATTAGGTTCAGACGGTATATATATAACTCTTGCACCTCTTTTACTATAAATTAGGTATACTTTAGTGATAGTAAGCGCTGCTCAACACCGATGTTCAAATTTTTTGCACATCATAAGTATTTTGATAAGTTTTTTCTTTTATTTTCTATTGTTTATTATAATCTGTTTTAAATTTTGAATATCAAATTTACAAATACAATAATTTCGACTATAAAATAACCTAAATAATTAATTGACTTGACAAACTTTGATAAAAGCTGGCCCTGTAAGTGAGCAACTAAGCTCCAAAGTCAGACTTGTGCAACCTAAACATTAGGGCCCTTGCGTTTTCTTTGCTCTTTCCTTTCTATATATATGTAAAGATCCATGTGTCTTCCTAAACGTTTGTTGTGGTATGTTTTTCAGTATTATTCACTTCTTATAATTGGTTGTATAGTTTTTCGACCTATTTTTTTGAACTAATCATTTGTCACGATGGGAAGAATCAGAAAAACATAAATTTAGTGAATCATTATTTTGTTTTTGGTTGTAAGTTTTTACAATACAGATTGGTTAATCCAATAACGTGAATCTAAATAAACTTTAGAAAAAAGGGACAGAAATATATTGAAACAAAAATTTAGGAAGAATGGAGCAGTGGTTTGGAATTTGGTTTATGCTCCATATTTTCACGGGTACTAATATTCCTCTTTGTTTCAGTTATGTGTATCTTGGGTTTTAACTTTTGCTTGAATTTTCACTCCAAAAGAGAGAGAGAGAGAGAGAGAGAGAGAGAACGAAAAAGGGTATGAACTTTTAAAAAAAAATTTGTACACCAATTTGAAGATTTTTTTTTTTGTGTAAATTGCACGGTTCCCCTAAAAGAGCGAGCAACTTGGGACGTATATAACAACATATACTCCTTAATCTTCTTTATTATCACATCATTCATAAAAGTATTCCAAAAAAAGAAAAAGTGTTCCATCATCTATTTGGTTGTATAGTTAATAAATCACGCATATTATGTCACACAAAAAGACTTTTTTAAGTTTTAACAAGAGTCTACTATTTTGTTTAACACTCCCAACGCGTATATATTGCAATTGTCTCGAAAGTGCCAAAATAAAAAAGGTTGGGTGAAAATACGACACATGGGATTCGAGTGTCGGAGAAGCGTCCAGCGAGTGTCGCACACTGATACGTGACGTTCGACGAAGTGGCCGTGGTACATAGGCTAGACACTTAATTCCCCAATATTTAGGTTACGAGTTTGTGGTCATGCTGGAATTTAAGAACCTAACTACCATAGCATTAAAAAAAATTCTCGACAAATGCGCAATGTCCATGTGCCAATTAACGCCTGGTTACGCTCTTCCCAAGTTTCGATCCTTGGAAAAGGTCTTATCCAAGCTTTTCGATAAAAAGGAAAAAAAAAAAAAATGCTTGTCCATGTGACAAACACACGGTAATTTATTACTATCTCCTATTTTCTTTGAAAAAGGTTTGTGCTGTGAAGGTTCAAGATCCTACTTAGGTTGTTGGATTTAAGTCGCAGGATCTTACTTTCGAAAAACAAAACGTATTCTCTCCGTCCCAAAATCATAATCCCTTACGAAAAGTCGTATGAATGAAAAAACGTTCTGCTTAATTCAGTGGGCTGATTAGAATCAATGATTTTGGTTAATCAAAACATTACGGTAATTGCAGATGAAAAAAAAAGAAGAAGCATTACGGTAATCTTTTGAGTGATTTTATACACAACGAAAAACACATTCTTTATGTACTAAATTCTAAGAGTAAGAAAGTGGATTGTGTTCTATACTTTCCGGTCTTCTTCCGTGCAAGAAAGATTGAGACCAAAGACTGTATCGTGGATTGTTTTATCCGGGAAACCGCGTAGCTATCACTACTTGCACATAGAGGACGGAGCCGCGAAACATCTTGAAAAGAGCGATCTAATCCGCATTTCAACCCAAAAACAGCAGCCATTTTCATCTGGTATTCTGTTCTTCGTTAACCAATTGTGAGATAAAGCATTCTATACTTCTATACCTTTTGTCTACATTGTTTCCAACAAATTATGAAGGGAATTTCCTTATATTTTTATTCAAAAATTGCACGTCTTTTCGTACGTAAGGGACTATCATTTTGGAATAGCGGGAATAAGATCAAATGTGTGTCCAAGCTGGGCATTTGATTCAATATTTCTGTAGTTTCTACTAATTTGACTACGCGTAACGCTACAAAGGGATTCGTGTCGCAGCCCCCAGTTGATTGTAACGTTGGACTTATTTTGGTTTCTCCAGTTTCTGTATAATATCTATGTATATGTTCAATTTTTGCATCCTTGCAAGTGGTGCACTTAATAGTAGAAACAAGTTTGCAATAAATTGGATGTGTATTAGGATTGCTGTATCTGTTGAAGCATAAATATTGATATTCTTCTGGTGACGTTTGTGCATAAATTGTCGCTAAATTGACTTATTGATTCTCTCACAATACAATACATTGAAACAAATTTAAAGATTAGTGGGGTAAGAGTTAGTTATTGAGTGATTTATCGCTCATTGTGCTATTGTTGGCCCTGACATATTACAACAGGTACCGAAGGAGAAGGTGAGGAGCCGTACTATTACACGGAGGAACAAGCTGAAGATAAGGTACCGGCAGGAGACTGGGATCTCAACCTAAACATTTAGAAGACCTTACCACCTTTATTTTGTGTTAGATAAATGTAAATTAATTTTCAACAAGTACTTTGTTATCCTGTAACCAAACTATGATCATGGTTATATTATGTTATTCTGCTACTTAATGAAATAATTTTTTTAATGAATCTATATACATTAAATAATACTTCCAAAAATCGGGGCGTTATATATACTATGTGAGTTATTCCATCTGTCTCTTTTTGAATTCAGTATTTCATTTTAAATTGTCCTTTAATAAATGCCCACCTTGAAATGTTAGTAAAATTTTCATTTTGCCCTTTTGAGTAGATACCATTTCGAAAAATTAGTGGGTCAAGGTGGAATTAGAATGTCTCGATAAAGGGCAATTATGAAAAGTTGCAACTAGAGAGTCCTGTCCGGATAGGTTTTGATGATCGGGGCCATTAATATTTTAGATCTCATCAAGAATATTAGACACGCAAAAAATCATGTTAATCGGATATCGTTTAATGTGTTCTCAAAACACGGGTGCAGTCCCCTTTGCCATTTTTTTTTTTTTGACAAAATGACACTGCTCAAAATAAAAATAGTGTGGATCTATATTATAAAAGGGCTCAGTTTTTTCAATCCCTTAGATTTTCAGCCCTTGAATTCAATGGATGGTCGAGATTGATTTTCATGTCAGCCCCCAAAGGCTTAGATCGATTAAGCTTTTAATAGATGGCCAAGGTGTGTTTTCGGGCTCAGATTTTACCTGCCTAAATGTTTAGGCATACTTGGGAACCCCAAAATGTTGCCTATTTAATTTGATACTCTCTCTCTCTCCCTCCTTCCTTACTCGCGATTACTGTTTTGGGAACACAAATTTTAATTCTCTCCAATCACAACCACAATTTGAAAAAAAAAAACTTCAATCATGTAACAGCCAAAATTAATTCCGCCATCTGTCTTTCCATATTCCCGCTTTGAGCAATTATTACTTTTATCCCTCTCTCTTTCTCTCCCTACCTTATGCATTTTCCTATTTCCCAATCATAATAAAATAATAAATTGAAAAAGAAAGCTTTTTCTATTCCATTCCAAACACACACTCTCTCCCTCTCTGGGGCTCACCTTCCTCTTGCAAGTTCCAACCGCTTCCCTCCATCGTTGAACCACGCAAATCATGCATTGCATCGTGATTAATGTATTACTAAAATATTTTGTTGAACAGACCGTATCTCCATTCACTTAAAAAATTTATTTTAGGCCGAGTGTATTAAGGTTGGTATCATTCTCAAACAGAAAAGTTGTTATACCCATGATGTATATCCGTGAACAATGTTATGTTTGTTCGCAGTTGTTTTTGCTTCATCAAACATGTTTTTATTAGATGTTGTGTTTGTTGTCTTGAGACCTTTTGAAAGAGCCAAATTTTTTTGGTTCGGTATGAGGCAAGGCTGTATGATAAGGTTGTGCAGTGAGATTATTTAGGCAAGAAGTGCCTTTAGTACATGCAATTCATTAATGATCAGATTTCGTTCGATGAGTGCCTTTAGACACGGGTAATTCACTAGTGCTCTTACATAGTACCTTAATTAGCTAATGATCTCAACATATCCTATGTGGGTTCTCTCTTGTGTATATTTTTTTCTGTCATTCATCATTTCTAATTTATTACACGGGGAGGAGAGAATGAGACTCGATCCCCAAATACAGTATGTGCATGGCATCCAAAAACTCTACTGAATGAGTTAGCCATCACTAGCAAATGGCTTAATCCTATACTCCTAAAATTTATCACTACTGATTTGTTGAAGTATGAATCAAGTCTGAGAGTTGAAAATTTGCCCCATTCCAAACTATGATTTTGTTAATGAAAAATGCTAAACTCCACCCTTTGGACAAAAGATAATATGGAGAATATGTATCGATATTTGAGAAAAATATATTACGAATAACATTAAAATGTATTGTTATCTTTAATATATGTATTGAAATCCAAATTTTTGTTTGTATTTATGTTCATATTACTCTTTGTCTATTGAGCGGAGATTAACCAGACCATTTGTTAATTACCAACTAGTAGTAGATGCAAATTATACATGCAAAATTGCAAAAATGTTACTAATATATTGGTAAATGTAATAGGTATCAACATGCACTCACAAATTTTACCCATATTGAGGCCCGTTCCATTAACTCAAAAAGCCAAAAGCTAGCTTTCTGCGTTTTTCGAGATAAGTCATCCCCTCACAATATATCACATAAAAAAATCATAAAAAGACAATGCGTTTTTCGAGCTCTCAAAAGAAAAAACCAAAAAACAAAAAAAAACTAAGTTAGCGGAACACCCCTGAAGCGCATTTACTATCACGACCGTCATTAGCATTATCTCTTATTATTCATTCATGGTAATTTTTTGGTTAGGTCCCATTACGCTAATTCAAAAAGTCAAAAACCAGCTTATTACATTTTTCGAGACAGGTCATCCACTCACAATACATCACATAAAAAAATCACAAAAATCAATGTGTTTTTTGAGCTCTCACATAAAAAAACCAAAAAACCAATTTAATGAACACCCCTTAGCAACTAGATATTGATCCCATTGTCATGTCTAGTTCCGCCCTGAGTTCAGAACAAAATATATGGGCCTCAAATAAATACGCGATGAAAAAGAATGTTGGACATCATATGACACATGGTGAGGATCCGAGGATTTCGCTGTTGATCTCGGCAATTAACGATTTTAATTTTATCTTGGCAATAGACACTTCGGATTGTAGGAGTTCCAACATGAAATTTGAACCGTTGATTACGCGATCAGCGATCAACAACTTGAGTGCCACACTATAACCCTATAGTTCGGCGGAATTCCCAAATCACATGCCAGTTGCGTAAGATCACTAAATAAATACTCCCAAGGGGCCTACAGCGTTGAAAGCCTACTCCCGAAGCCACTAATAAAAGATCATCCGCAACCCAACACAAAAGTTTACGATAAAAGAATCTTTTTCCTAAAGTTTGCAAGCCACGACACGTGGCATCTCCGTCATTCCGCATCTCAACCCATGGCGACAATGCTGGAGAGAGTAGACAAAAAAGAAGAACTCGTTCAAATTAGTAATCTAGAGAGAGAGAGAGAGAGAGAGGAAGCTCCAGCCATGGCAACGAAAAGCTCCAGCGACTCTTCTCGTCCCTCCCAAAGGTATATCCACGTCATAAAACTTTCATAAAACTTTGTGGGTTTTTCTTTTTTCCTTATTTTTATGTATACAGAGTGGGCTTCTGCTGTTTATTTTCACTGGAACTGTTCCCCTTTCTTTCAGTTACGAGTATGTTTTTTGTTTTTTGGTAAATGAAAATTTTTATACCAACCAAACAACCAGGTTTACAACAGGGGAAAATCCCAAGCAAAAGCAATACAACTCAACAAAGAACAACCAAACATGGTCAAAAGAAAAAGCAACATAGAACACTCAACTAGTCAACTCCTAAACATTCTATGGGGTAGATTCCATTGGCTACACAGCCAAAGGTTATCTTTCAATTCAGTTATGTTCATCTGTGAGTTTAAGCTTGTGCTTGAATTTTCACCCAAAAAATGGAAAAGGGTTTTGCTTGAATCACTTGGTTTGCTGATTTTTTTTTTCTTTTTCTGGTCAAAGTAATGGAATCCAATTGGAAGTGATTCATAATCACTATCGTATCCTTGTTGTATAATTGTGATGATTACTTTGGAAATCTTATTGGCCTGAGATTATGGAATTGGGCCTGTATTTGGAATACCAACATAATAATATGCGATTCTGAATAAGTTAGGATAAGTGGAGTTTTTACTTCTTATAAATAGACCAAAAAAATGTTAAGTTGTTTTGTTCAAGATATTTGTAAATTTTCATAAAAGAGGGATCTCATATCAGAGTCTTTCATTGGGATTCAGCTGAATGGTTGCCGGAAGTTTTTTTTTATAACCGGATGTCTGGGCCAGCTTGCGCGCACCTTGACTAATTCCGGGGCCCTAGTGGTAACAACCGGGCATAACCCCCGGTTGCCCCAAGCGTTTGCTGGTAAGAGGAATCGAACCTAAGACTTTAGGTGGGAGCAAATCCCAAAGTCCCAAGGCAAGACCATTTTGCCATGCCCTCAGGGTTATGGTTGCCGGAAGTTCCCTTACGAACTTATTCAACAACTGAGATCAGTACTTGACCTTGTGAGTCTGAAGTGGATCATAAAATGCATAAGATAAAAGTTAGGCTATCAGGGTACACTTCACTGTTCCAAGTCATTACATGTGAATGTCTGAATGAGGTTGTGGAGTAGCTACCATAATTCTTGTGTGTTGACATGGTGAGTATTTCTAGTTTTTGTGATGTTGAATTTGATTATCCTAAAGTCGAGCATTTTTCTTTACACATGGCCTAGTTACAGAAATTTAGAAGATTTCCCATTTGTGTTCTGTTTCAAGTTTTTTCTACTAAGTAGAGTTCATTATTCAAACATACATTTCACTAGCGTATTTCCATCTGGAGTTCAGTTATGAATTATGATCTTTCCACCTGAATGGAATCAGTTTACGTGAGTGATCAATTCAAAACCCATGTTTAACTAGTAACTGTTCAAACCTAATTATAAATAAATACAATGAATAACCTTTAGATAAATGTACTAGTCGATGTAACACTATGAGTACCTTTGATAATCAGATAATTAACATGTAGAGCATGGCTGAGAACAAAGCAATAGTAGTTGAGACGGCAGACCAGCGGCATGATTGGTTAACCATGTTTTATGTATCATTGAATTATCTTTTGCTCCGTTGTGTGTTTTCCTACCCCTTTGAGGATTGCTAAGCTAAGTTGATAGCCGTGACATTTTTGGGCTGAAAGCACCCGGTTATGATCTCCTGAAGTCTTCCTTGGAAAATGCTCCATATTTAGGAGGCTCAAGTTGTTGCTCATGCAGCGGTAAGATCTTGTCCTTTGAGAGATGTGGGGCAAAATAAGGGTCTCATCCACCATAAACCACAAATTGAGGCTCTCATCCACCATTTACCACATACATTGGGTGGCTGAAGACTTCGCAATCACCCCAACCAAGGGTCTCACTTTCCCATTTCTCCATGGACCACACAAGGGCATTGTAAGGAGGTTGGCTCTGATACCATTTTATTTTACAATCCGACCAGACCCTATACATTTTTGTCTGCTTTGCCTGCAACATGCAACTTACCAGCCCATCCACGTTTTTCAATGTGCCAAGTATACGGTTTTGGTATCCCCTATTTGCTTAGGAAAAGGCTTCTGTTATACAGATTCAAGATCCTACATAGGTACTAAGACAACGTGAGGCTCCCATCCAGCAGAATTGCAGGGCTCAAGACCTTGAACTTTTAGTGGTTGGAGAATCTAGACATTCAACGGTAGTTTAATAGTAAGCATGTGCACTATAGCATACCGTATTTCTATTCATCTTGTTTATTGCCTGTCCTCTTTTCAGATTATTAGGGAAAGTTGCATTAGTAACTGGTGGCGCAACTGGGATTGGAGAGAGCATTGTGCGTCTCTTCCATGACCATGGTGCAAAAGTTTGTATTGCTGACATTCAAGACAATCTTGGCCAGCATCTCTGTGAAACCCTTGGGGGTGACCAAAGCACGTGCTTTTTCCACTGTGATGTTACGGTGGAGGATAATGTCCACCGTGCAGTTGACTTTGCAGTGAATAAATTTGGCACACTTGATGTCATGGTTAACAATGCTGGGTTATCAGGTGCCCCTGCTCCAGATATCCGCAATGTGGAATTATCAGAGTTTGAGAAAGTATTTGATGTGAATGTGAAGGGAGTCTTTCTTGGAATGAAGCACGCAGCTCGTATAATGATCCCATTGATGAAAGGCTCAATAATTTCCCTTTGTAGCGTTGCAAGTGCCCTTGGGGGCATAGGCCCACATGCATACACAGGATCCAAGCATGCTGTTTCGGGACTCACCAAGAGTGTTGCAGCCGAGCTGGGTAAGTATGGGATACGGGTCAACTGTGTTTCTCCTTATGCAGTAGCAACAAGCTTGGCTTTGGCTCACTTGCCAGAGGAGGAGAGAACAGAGGATGCCATGGTTGGTTTCCGTGACTTTGTCGGGAGAAATGCGAACCTGCAAGGGGTGGAACTGACTACTGATGATGTGGCTAATGCTGTACTTTTCTTAGCTAGTGAGGAATCAAGGTATATAAGCGGGACCAATTTGATGGTTGATGGTGGTTTCACTTGCACGAATCACTCACTACGTGTGTTCCGCTGAAAGTACAATATTCTTTTTCATGGGTGGTTTTAGCAGGTTAGGTTGGTGTTAGTGTTACCGTCTGGGAACTTTATACCTCGTTTATCTTGTTCTTGTTAGCCTGCAAAATGCTATGGGTATGGGTGCATTCAATAGGCGCAAACAAACTTGGAATTTGTTGGATACGTGCTAGAATTCTTATGTCCCTTGACCTGTCAGAACGCCATAAAAGGATTCATGTCATCGACCTCAGTTGATTGTAACGTGGGACTTATTTCGGTTTTCCAGTTTCTGTGCTTGGATTCATGTATCTTGTTTTCTTAACTCCTTTAGATCAAATATGTTCAATTTTGCATTCTTGCAGTGGGTGTATTTAACATGTAGAAACAAGTTTGCAATCAATTGCATGTGTTAGAATTGCTGTATCTGTTAAAGCATGAATATTGTCTTTTTCTGCTGACTTTTGTGCCGAGATTTGGGCTGAAACTAAATTTTAGCTGTTTGGTTTCATAATCTCTTGTTTCCTGAATGACATCCCTTCCACAAATCTAAACAAATCCCTGGTGAAGCATCCACTGGTTTTTGACTTTCAACTAGCAGTGAACCGTACTCCTTTTATGCGCAAAACAAGGCTCTAAGTAAATGTTGAAAAGAATTAGGATGGGATTATGATTGAGTTGACATAAAATGTGTGCCCTCATGAAAACTATGAAATTCTTTATATAATTTTCTGACAAAGTAAGAGGTTCATTATATTATTTGGAAAGGGAAATAAAGACCTGATGCAAGTCAATTGCGTGATAAAAATAAGAACTTCTTATATTATTCGGGATGGAAAATGAAGTCTCGATGCAAGTCAATTGCGTGATAAAGTACAGTAGCTGTTTTGAGTTGGGAGTATTTATGTCATCTCCAGTCTTCATCAACGGTTAGAAATTTTTTTGAATTTGTTAAAAAAAAAATGGTGATAAATTGAGGTCCAGCCATTATATAGGAGGAACTGCTCATCAAAGTGGATACTGAATACATTTGGCCAGAATGAAGGTTGGACCAGTTTATTGGGCTTAGCTCAAATAATGGTTGTACCATTTGGAGGAGCACCAAACATTATGGTAATTTAATTTGGTAACATGCATTTTTAAAAAAAAATCGGTAACATATTAACATCTTATATGGTCCAAAATAAAAAAATAAAAAAATATCATTCATTGAATTGCATGCCATTTCGATTAAATATATATTTACGTGGTGCCCAATGCCTTTGAAAACTGCACATATAGGAGTACTTGGTTATGGACCTAGAACACTCAATAATTTTCCCTCAAGAAAATGAGGTTTCTAATAGGATGGCCCATCGGAGAACACGATGTTTAGGGCTGCTAAACGAACCAAATAGTTTGAGCTTGATTTGATTTGGGCTTGTTGAAACTCGTTCATAAAGAATACTTCATCCGTCCCTAATTTTTTTGTCCCAATTGACACATTTTAGTGTCCAAAAAATATTATCCCAATCTAAAGATAATGAGCAAAAATTGATGAGCTTACACACCTACCCTTGCTTTTTGAATGAGCAAAAATTGATAGAGCTTACACATCTACCCTTGCCTTTTGAAATTAAATACACATAGGAAAAATGGAATGATGAGATTTTGCGGTGTAAAAAGAGAAAATAAAAGTATCGTAAGTGCAATGATGATGTTTCGTAAGTAAAAGAGACCAATAAATTTGGATGAAAAAGTACAAGCCAAGCTCTATTACTCTTTGAGTTTTTGTTAGATATTTGAGCCAAGCTTAAGCAAATGAGTGTTTGGCTCAACACGCTGGTAAATAAGGGGCCAATCCTTAAAATAAAGGTACAAAAAACATAAAGATTCAGCTGACCTTTTACAGTGGAAGAGATTTTAGATTCTTACTATTTCGCATTTTTCAATTTAAGATGAGTTTCACAATTAATCCTGATTAAAATTTAAAATAACTCCCTTTGTTTCTAAATAATAGCCCCACTTTCTCTCTCTTGCCATTTTTCACCTCAAAAAATGAAGTACTTCCGTGTATCATTTTCCGAATTTTTTTGCACCGAATTAAAGTACTCGTCGTGTACTTTAATTCGGTGCGAAAAATTGAAAAAATGACACACGGAAGTACTTAATTTTTTTATTTGAAAAATGTCACGATTTTTCGTAATGGACTGTTATTTTGGGATGAAGGGAGTATCATTTTGCATCATTTTTTTTACTAGAAATATAAAATTCATTCATATTCAAGACCGTAATGCAGGGCAATAATTCCATATAAAATACAGAAATAAATCCAAAACTGTCAAAAACTGAACATAAAAATACTTTATGCAAAAGCAGACCAACGACTTATTTTGCATTATTCAGTTCTTCAATTTTAGATTCTCATATTGTTTGTGAAAGTATTTCGTTTTTTCTGTTTTGCCAAACATGGCTCAAAGTCGATTATGTCCCGTATAGACAGCCACTAGTTTTGCCCGTAGTGAGCAAACTCACTACATGGTGTAATGGGCAATTACAATCGTCCAATCATTGATCCTAATTAAATGAAATTATCTTACATGTAAATTAGTCTGGATTAACAATAATGATACATACACACACTTTCAACCACACAACCACACACCCTCTCACATGTGGTGGGGCCCACTGTGGGTCCCACATGGGGTGGGCCCCACCACATGTGAGAGGGTGTGTGGTTGTGTGTGGTTGAAAGTGTGTGTATGTATCATTATTGCTGGATTAAATATGTTGATTGCCGAATCGACGGCAATGATTGCTCACTACACAGGTGTAGTGAGCGAGCAAACTCACTGCAGCCCCCGGTTACGCGGTAGCGGATCCGCTGTCCCAAACTCCGCGTCCCAACTTTGTGTTCCGTGCATCTAAACCGTCCATCGGAGCAATTTAGGGTTCAGATTTCATCTCACTCCAAACAAATCTAAGCTATCATATTCATCTACAAATCCGCGCCCTCAATTGCTCATATGGACGGCTCCGATGACGTCCGGTTAGGCCCTCAAATCCCTCAAAGACAGCAGCACCCTGTCAAATATCTCACCTTCGAAATTCAAAACCATGGCCTCTGTTTCACAATCTCCATGGTTTTGCACTGTACGACCCACCACCGCCACCAATGTCACTCTCTCTTCAACCAAATCAAAACCCAGAAACCTCTGGTACAAGTCCCTCAGAGTCTCCTCATCTTCTTCCAACGCAGAACCATCACCACCCAATTCATCAAATCCACCGGAAAACTCTTCTGAAGCAGAACCCAGCAAATCGGACAGAATAAAGATGGCTTTTGCCAAAGCTAAGGCCTACAAAGAATCGGTGAAATCGAACCCGACTCCGAAAATTGTTGAAAACCCAGGTTCAGATTATGCTGAAACAGGAATTGGAAATGATGTCCTTTTGGGTGGCAGTGGAATAGCTGAAAAGAGTGATGCATTTTCAGGTACTTTTCTTTTGGGTAAAATTGTGGTTTTTTCTACGCTTGTTTTAGGATACAGGCTAATGCCAAATGAAGAGATTTGTTGCTCAGTTTCTGTCAAAATGTAAGAGCTTGATAAACGAACTGAACAATTGATTATTCAAGCTTGGTTTAAAAACTTAACGAGCTTAAAATAAGTTCAAGCTTGGTTTGTTTAGGAGATGAACTGATGAGCTTTTAATTGAGCCGATCACAAACCGATGAGTAGATCGAATGTTTAAACATCATAAGTCGAATGAACCAAGCACTACTTTGTTTGGGCTTGGTTCGAAAGCTTAATGAGCATCAAAATTCAAGCTTGGTTTGTTTATGTTAACAAACCTATCTCAAGTGAGCTTTTAGTGAGCGAACACGAGCTCAAACTCGTGGTTTGGTTGGTTTATCAGCCCTAGGTTTAGCTCTTTGGGTAGTGAAGCTGAAGCAGGGGATGGATTAGAGGTAGTAACAGATTATTTTTGTTGGAATCCTACGGTCCTTAACATAGTCAAATTCAAATACTTTTATCTGATTGTCATTACAAATCCATCATATCATCACTTCCAAACTCAATTTTGCAATCCATAGTGAACTATGAAGTCTACAATTGAGTTGCTTTGATATAATACTAACTGCTAATGTTAGATCGCTTCATGTGAAATCCATGTCCATGAAAACGTGTCCTTATTGGTAGTTATTATTATAGCTGATTCTGGATTGGTTATGCTTTTGTTGATTTCTTGTTCTCATTCTAATCGAGCTTATAAACTGAAACCAGTGTTGGAATCTGCTGCAATTAGGTACCAGAAAAGATGGGTTCGTTTCAGAATTTACGACTATTGACAATCAAGAGGTACCACCACCTCTAAAACTTGCAATGGAGAAAGCAAAAGAGTATCAGAAGAACAAAGGAGTTACGGGTAGTGGATTACGTGTGGAAGATAGTCAAAAAAATTCAGGTAGTGTCTGCTAAATGTGAGTTTCTGTTCATCTTTGTATATGTGCTTTTATATTTGATAGGTAGACTTAATGCTGTTTGATGCATAACTCAGAAGTAGTATAAGGAGGACTTCATTAGTTGTATAAGAATGAGGTTTTTTCATTTGCAAATGCCATCCGTTGCACCTTCAAGAGATTGGTTTAGTAAAACTACTTGCGTCATTCAGTGCTCATTTAAATGCAATGCGTACAGAAGTAGACATGAGGGAAATGGAAAACCCATATGCCTTTTGATTAGTATTCTTGAATGATTGAAGTCTTTCAAATGAACCATCTACTCGTTCGTAAAGGATTTTTCACAATGTTGTGCTGGTATGATATTTCCGCCATATTGTTCTTTGGAAAGGGTATTGAAAATGAAGAATGAGACATTGATTAACTATTGTGTAACAACTTGTGTGTGCGTCGGTTGTAGGATTGAAGGGCAGAGATTGGTTGAATTCGGAGGAAGTGATTTTTGAGAGAATGATTTCTAAAAAGGACGATCAAAAAATTTCAAGCGTTGATTTTATGGGGCTTGATTTACTTGTTGGGGATCCTAGCAAATTTGGAGCAGTCCGGGTGCCCGAACCAAAGACAACCGAGGAAGGCGATCCCGATGTTTATGAGCCAAAGATTTCTACATGGGGAGCTTCTCCTAGTCATAGGAACGTTTCAACAATAGAAGGGGATTTTCCTGAGGTAGAGATTCTTGTTGGGGATCCTAGCAAATTTGGAACACGTAGGGTGTCCCAGGAAAAGTCAGCTAAGGAAGACGAACCTGATGTTTACAAGCCAAAAGTTTCTACATGGGGAGGTTCTCCTAGTCATAGGAATGGTTCAAAAATAGAAGGGGATTTTCCTGAGGTAGAGATACTTGTTGGGGATCCTAGCAAATTTGGAACACCTAGGGTGTCCCAGGAAAAGTCAGCTGAGGAAGACAATACAGTGGTTTACAAGCCGAAATTTTCTCCACAGGGAGGTTCTTCTAGTCCTCGAAACATTTTGGAAACAGAGGAAAATTTTCCTGAGGTGGAGATACTTGTTGGGGATCCTAGCAAATTTGGAGCAATCAGGGTGTCCGAGCTGAAGACAGTTGAGGAAGATGATCCCGATGATTACAAGCCAAAAGTTTCTACCTGGGGAGGTTCCCCGAGTTATAAGAACATTTCAAAAACAGAAGGGGATTTTCCCGAGGTAGAGATACTTGTTGGGGATCCTAGCAAATTTGGATCAACTACGGTGTCCGAGCCAAACTCAACCGAGGAAGACGATCCGGATGTTTACAAGCCAAAGGTTTCGACGTGGGGAGCTTCCCCTAGCACTAGAAGCAATTCGAAAGCAGAGGGGGATTTTCCTGAGGTAGAGATACTTGTTGGGGATCCTAGCAGATTTGGAAAAACTACGGTGTCCGAGCCAAAGACAGCGCAGGGAGACAATTCGAAGGTTTACAAGACAAATGTTCCCACATTTGGAGCTTCCCTTAGTCCTACAAACATTTCAAAAACTGAAGGGGATTCTCCTGAGGTAAAGATCCTTGGGAATCCTAGTAAATTTGGAACAACAACAGCGTCAGAGCCAAAATCAACTGAGGAAGATGATCCGGATATCTACATACCAAAGGTTTCTTCATGGGGAGTTTTCCCCAGACCTAGAAACATTTCGAAAGCAGTAAGTTTTTCCTTACAAATCCTGTAATTTTATCAAAGTAAAAGCAAAATTCTATAGCTTTTTTTTGAGGTTTCTAATTTTCATTGTTCCATTACGTTATGGATATGAGAGTGTTATTTATTAGTTTGAGTGATAAAGTGCAGATTTCTAATTGATTGCTAATTTACTATTGGCAAACAAATTTCGCGGTGCCAAGTTTGCAACGTGCGACAATCAGGAGAAAACTCATTTTTTTAGTCAAAATACAGTCCAATAACTTTTTGAACTTCTTTGGTTGTACTTCAAATATCTAGTAAAAATTTCCTCCTCCCTCCTGTTTTCCTCCGTATGTGTTCATATGTCCATATGTTTTTGTTGCATATTCGCTTGTGTATAAATAAATATGTTAATGTTAACAATGCATTGATGTGTATTGGCATAGCTCTATCAGGCTTATTTTTCTGGTTGTTATCGATTGATGATTCTGTGATAGAGAAGGCAAGTGCTTTTGAATTATGCTATACACAAGACCATAATAGGACTGGACTGAAAACTTGCTACTTTTCATAAGATTTTGCCTTGATTTACTAGAACTTTGGAGTTCGGTCTGTGACTTGAGTAGGTCTTGGATCCCTTTGGAATGTTGTGGTTGTTTTTTATGTGACGTTGGGTCATTGGCAGTGATGTACGCTAGAGAATGAGCTGATCTGACAATGACCTGGTCATGTACAGATAAGAAGACTGTTTTATTAATGTGTTTTTTGGTTTGTTAAAGAAGATGAATTCGGAAGTGATTGTCCACTGATTCCCTTGGATTGAAATGCATGGGTATTTACTGTTGACTTCGTTGTGTTGCTAACTTTGGAATCTGTACTTTCTTTGAGTTGTATCCATTGTACGGTTGGTGCTTACGACATATTTGATCTTGCGGAATCACGATGCTATCATAATGACAGTTATTATTTATCTCGAGCACAAAATCAAGACAAACCAGGTGCAAAATGACTTTGGAATGTCTCATGTGTGAATTGTGTTGGTCCCGACTTCTGCAACATGTCAACAATTTCATGATGCAGGAATGATGAAATATATCCTACTATGACGGAGTCTGAATTGGGGAAGCTGTTGATTTACCAATTGTCCCATATGTTAATTTGTTGGGGAATGATCTGATAAGGAGATCATGTTATCCAACAGCCTCCTTCATGTGCAATCCAATGTTGTATGTGAAGATGGAACTTCCATATATTGGAGAAGCATAATGCAGACAGAGAATATAAATGGGGGAAAAATACTAATGGATACACTTGACAATTGAACTCCTGACCTCTCAGAAATGGAAGCTCTAATTCCATGCTAAGTCACCTGTTGTCCCTGAAGCTGAAGATTTTAGGAAATGGACCCAGCAACGTGTATCTACTTACGGATAGAAGCATACAGTGATAGCTTAAGAATAACACTAGTGACGAGTATATATTGCAGTGTTCTAAAAGAAGGTCTGGAAGGCCGAGTACTCGCCACCTAGGCGCTAGAAGGCCCCTCGCCGACTAACCCGACTAGCCCTAATTGCCCGACTACGCGCTGAGTACTCGGCCCTGGAAGCTAAAAGGTGCCCGGCCGCCCTGGGAGCGCCTAGTGAGTTTTAGAACCTTGATATATTGGTAAAAGTGATGTAGGTGGTAAAAAAAAAAACCCTGGAGAAGAGGTTGAGCTTCTTTTGAGACCGTCGACAATATCCCAAACCCTTCTTTATCTCACAAAGAAAGGAAAACGAGGGAGAGATAGAAGAGATTCTTGAGCATGATCTTGAAGTTCACCTCTATGGAAACCTTATAAGTTATTCCACCTGATAAGCTATGGTTCTCGTGGCCTACAGCTTTATGGCACTTGTAAAGACTTCTGCTACAAGAAGGCTTGTGATTTGATTAACTCTCTATCCCTTATAAAGGGAAAAATAGGAAGGTTGGCTACTTCACTCCAGGGAGTAGACAGGGATAGGTAGGTGTCTTGGCCAAAGGCCTTGTCTCTTTGAGACCAGGTATCTTATTAAAGCAATGATCGGTTGAGAATGGACGAACAAAAGACGAAAGGCACACAGAGGAGGTGCTCTCATGGTCGTAGACCAATTTTACAGTAAGGTGGCCGTTTTATTTCTCTTGGATAGTTCCCTTTGTAGTTACAGGGTAACCGTATGACTAATGGATAGGATTCTTATTTTCTTAATTATTTTGGTAGGTAGTCTCATCACATAGCCCTTCAGTTATTTGCTTATGATGGAGGAACACTTTCTTTGTAAAGCTTTTATGGTATAAAGATGGAAAAGCCAATGTGTACATATTTCTCCGTGCTTAATTTTGGTTCACGTTTAGCACCAATTCTTACTCGAAATCTGTTAACACTCGACTTCTCATCATGTCTCCTTAGTATGGTGGTGGAAGAACTATTCGCCCTGGGGAGGTGCTGGAAACAGCAGAAGTTCAAGCTGCTAAAAATGCTCGTACTAGAGAACTAGTTGCTGAATATAGGAGAAAAAGGGATTCAAGCATCGATCCGAAGCTACTATCAGAATGCGAGGAGGTATGATTCATACTGCATAAAAGTCGAAGCAGGCAGGATTCAGGGAGCCAAATCATTCAAAGGCTAAAACCTATATATATAAAAAAATGGCTAACATGCCAAATTTTAAAATAGGGTTCAACGTTTTTGGGCCCATGTATGAACATCTGCACCGTTTTTACTGGTTAAAAAAATATGGTTGTTTTTGTTGTATTTTCCAAAATTTCATGTAATTTTGTGAATACAATTGTAGAATTAAGGATTCCAAAAAGTGAAGTGATTGTTCAGTGAAATAATTTGATGAAGGGCCTACCCATCGTAAAGTTCAACGAGGATGCAAAAGTATTAGGATTGTCAATGATACATGGATCTAAATTTATTTTGAGAAATAATGTGATGGTGAAATGCATATTTAATTTAGTGGATAGTGCCATGAGTTTTATGTGCATGAATTATTCATTACGAAAGGTTGATATATTTGAGTTAATAGTTAAAGAAGCTAAGAAGAAAGTTAAGTTATTGGAGTTCTCTATGAATTAGAAGGATTTAATTAAAGGAGTCATTGCTGTCACTGGTTATTAGTTATTACCTACGAGTCGATGACTTAATCTTGAAAGAGTTGTATGAATTACTGAGAAGCAAAAGAATATTAGGAAAATAGAAGCTGAGAAAGTTGTGTGGCATCAATAGCGGAATAGCCTACTTTTGTGTAGTGGTGTTAGATATTTTTGTGCTAGATTATGAATGCTAAAACCTTTTATTGCTTTCAAAATTCTGGCAGTCACTTGACAACTCTGAGACTTACTCATTCCTTGTAATAAGAGAAATTCTCTCTCAGTTTTATTGACGACTTTGTCACATAGTATTCATATGGACATTTGTTTATTTATAGGTTTTGAAGGACGGTGACTCATTGATGGATATTGGAAAACTTAATGAAGCATTACCATTTTACGAAACAGTCATGGATAAGATACCATTCCAGGTGATCTGCTCATGATATTATAGTAATCTGAGCTGCCAGCGTTTCAGTACTCACATTCAGAAATTACAGGATTAGTTTCTTACATTTCCTCTTTTACTTTCTAGTTAAAAGAGAGACAATACCACGAAAAGTCTAAAACTAAAAGAATGCAAGTTGTGTCATATGTTTGAATATGGGGCAAGTATAAAACTTGATATTATGCCAATTAAGGTCCAATTTTATCAACGTTGTATATACACAAGTGCTGGTGTGCAGCTGTGTCTTACCATAGGATTGATCTAACTCTTATGTTCAAGAATACCAGGTGACTGCTCGCCTGGTATTAGTTGGTTTTATTATCCTCACCTGCAGAGGGCAGCTAGAGTTGTATTTTGCTACCTCTGCATTTTCTATATTTCATTTCATTTCTATGGTTTGTGCAGAATGAACTTCATGGGTTAGCTGCTTTGCACTGGGCTATTTGTCAGGACTCACTCACTAGGTATATATATTCGAACATCCAGATCTCTATTTCATAACTTCAGGCAGAGAAACTATGGCAAAATTTCGTTTGGATCAACTTTCTGGAAACAAATTCGAACAATTGAGCTATTAATATCTGTTCTTCAGAACATCAACTTCCTGTTGTCTGTCGAAGAGATGCAAATTGACAGAAATGTATTCTAAAAAATTCTCACTTTTCCTTCCTGTGTCAAAGAAAGTCTCTCACATGAAAACCAATAAGTATGTGGTAAAATTGCCTACTATTTTAGAATACTATTCATATTAAGATGTCGTGCTTTTACCTGCTTTTATGGACACGGGGGGCTATTTGTCTTCTTTCCGTTTTTTAGATGCTTCCAGTTGCTTCATTTCAGAAAAAAATATTGTGAAAAACTGAGGAAGTCTTCATTAATTGCATACACAGCTGCAATAGTCATGCATGTGTTGTTCATTGAAAGCAAGGGTCATGGTATTCTTCTCTGAGATTTTGATGAAGAATGCTTGCAATAGCAAGAGAGTCATAGGACCCGAGGAGGCTATGATTAACCTTGCTGTTTATGCTGTCCAATGCCCCCGTTTCTCTCACGAAATTGCCCTAAACTGTGTATGCTCTCGTTGATTTCTTAGACCTCATAGACAGAGAAATGGGAACTTTGAAATCTTGAAACATATAATTCAACGTGAAGTGCTATTGGTTTTTTTGAATGGGGAAGTGCTATTGGTATACTCCAAGTTTCTCCCTCCTTTTCTGGGGACTTGGCAGCAGATTGTGTTGCAGAAGAAACTTGAACTAAGACAAATATATGTTCAGGAGTCTAAGACTCATAAGTCCTTGCCCCTACACTCAGGAAACAAAACGTTTGTTGTTTTCATTTCCATATCGTATTCTGTCACAATCGGAAACCTTGATGTGACTACATTGTAGTCCATATCTAGTGTCGAATCGAGCTTTCACTGTTTAAAAAAAAGTATTTTTATTGTCAAGCGATTGCAGTAATTGTTGACATGAAATGCGTAGAGTTCTTGGACTCTTTCAGTTTCCCTTTCAGAAAGTATGTGGAATAGTTCTAAAGAAATGAACAAATGGCCTAAGAAAGATAAAGCTCCTAAATGACTAGCGAGTGTTCCAGTTTGTGGTAGGTCACAGAGAAGCTTCTATACATTTTCGCTTGCTTTTGTCTTTGAAGAACAAAACTGATGTTGTATTTAGGCCGTATGCTAGCTGTCGTCACTCCTCAATACACACATATATGTAGGTTTGGTCTATCAGCTCACTCATAAATGATAAATATAGGGGTTTAGATTACATATTAACGACAAGAGAATATGGGAACTCTCTCTCTCTCTCTCAATTTTTTTGCTTGCTGGATTATATATCCAACAGTTGAAATTTTTGGCAGGCACAAAGAGGCTAGGATCATGTATGAGAAGCTTAAGTCCCATTCAAATGTAAATGTGAAAAAGACGGCAAGGCATTTCGCATGTAGCTTCCAGGTACGTATTTGAATTGCAATTGGCCTAAGTCTGCGTTGTTCTATGTCTGAAAGGTAATCCATCGCAAGGTGATTTTCTTTACCAGTTCGGCAGTTCATGACATAATGAATTCTAAATAAAATCAGTGAAGCAATAATGGTCGTATTCAATTGCCTACGTGGGGCAGGATTAGAAGTACTGCTACTTTGAAGAAAGTAAGCATTTACTGTGTCAGTTGCCGCTCTCTGCTGATTACCAGGCTTAGATGATGGTTTTCAAATTCAAAAGTTTAAAAACTCTTTCCACACGTCTTTTAGGGCCCTTATAAATTTTGGTTTTGCATTTTATGTGCATCTCTTTCTCTCTGCATAGCCATCTTGGCAACACTTTCAGCTGAAAAGCGGTTCGTTGACTGCAGGCCATGGCAATGATGAAGGTTAAGAGCACAACTCTTGCTCCAGTAAACCTGGGTTACCAAAATTATTTTGAAGCATTTGTCGAAGATAAAGCCAACAACCCTATAAAAGATGCTGAAGTTGAAGAAGGTTCACTGAACCAAGTCATCCCTTATATTGTTTTTATTGCTTCTCCTCTCTTGGTGGTGCTACTTATCGCTTTGCAAAAGAGGATATAGTTCAAAAATCAAACACTAATCGTAGGATCATTTCAAATTTTAGTTACTTCAAAGTGTATATTGGCCCCATTTTCCCTTTGTAACATGCCATTATTTATCAAAGGACAGATTGAATTCATAGTAGCTTCACTATGAATCTTTAGGCAGCTAAAAGACTTCTGCTTGTACTTACATGATATGACACCATATAAGTCATGAAATCCTGTGGTCTGCCATAAATAGACTTGTAGTGATGAGGAACAGACGTGTTAGAGATGTTTGAGATGTGGGTGGCTGAAGTGAGATGTGTTAATGGGGAGCAAAACTATGACGGTCAATCTGGAGAGGAAATTTTGTTGGACAGCCTGAGAAAAATTTATGCTCTGCAGCAGAAAAGCTTGGCCATCTCTAGCCGAAACAAGACTTGTCCATTTGATGAGATACGGATGAATAGTGATGTCCAGAAATGAAATGACACCGGTGACTAAAACTTTGTTTGAATGCAGGCTGTGGGAAAATAATGGCAGGCCGACTACTGTGTTATGGACCTTTGGTGATGAATACAGGTTATGTGTTAGTGGGTTGCTTGTTTGTCTGTCACATTTGATGTTTGTGGGCATCTACCAAACAAATGGGCTAATGTTCTGGTTCTGATGATGAAAAGTTCAAATGCATCAGTATATTTGTTTTATGATGGGGTGTTTTTTACATAACTTGATCTACGTTACTGGGCTTATTTAATAATTGTCTTGAGGACGAAAAATGAATTAACATGGTGTCATAGCTTTTGTCTTTCAGAGATCTTAAGTTCCCTTGTGTGGTTTCCTTCCCCATCTTTTGATTTGCGTTGTTTTCGGTTCCCTTTTACAGTTTTCTCCTCAAGGGGTTGATGTAAAAAGCTTGTGAAGCTTTCTGAGTAAAGCTATGTTGTACATTTGTTTATACCATATTCTGTACTTGACCCAACCCTGAAATTTCCCTGAAATTTCCGAATGACCCCTAACCCGCCCCTAACTCGACTGGATAATTTATAGGTACCCCCGCCCCCAACCCCTATCTGGTATCGGGTTTACCCGCCCCGCCCCTCCCCTATTTTTTTTTTCACATATTAAGAAAGTATATTTTAGACTCCAATATTAGTGAGCACAAATGATAAAAGTTCACAAAATAATTATTACAACTTAACCAAAATTATTATCTAATGTTGTATTTTAATAGTAAAAATAAAAATAAAAATATAAGAATACAAATAAGATTGGATGCATATTAGGGAGAAAATATAATTTCATATATACGTATAAGAGTATATAAATATAATTATACATATATGTATGTCGGGGCGGGGTGACCATACCCGATCTTGGTGGATTTTCTAAAATCACCCCTTGCCCCTACTCGTTACGCCAAAAATATAGAAAAAAAACCCTACCCTATCGGGAAGGGGTAAGGCGGATTATGGGCGCGGCGGGTTGAATTGTCATCCCTAATCTCCGTCTCCCTTGGGAAATATACTGTAGTTCCTCTGGGGATGAGCTGAGTTACGAATAAAATGGTTGCAATGATACTTTCAGCTGTTATCTTCTTTCCATGGTGTAAAACACACCCATTGAAACATCATGATCAGAAGGATGCTTATTATTTTGGTTTTGTTTTGATGGTCCCGTCAAGGCAAAGACCACCTTGAATCTGCTACTAGATATTGATGTCACGTTGCTTGCAAGTCATAGATAACGGTAACCATAAATCTATGGGTTTAAATATGATCACAGATGTGTTTAGAGCCATCTGATTTACATGGACCTTTATTGTTTGGGGAGTCCATGTGCATATGACGGCTTTGCACATATATGCATATGAATATGTGGACGTACAATTCCCCTACAAGTTCTTTTTTAATGTTGCAGGTTCGTCAGGAATGGATTCAGTTCAATGTGTTATAGGTGCTGAATGAAACTAATACATAACTACTTGAAATTCAAAGAATGCGTTGTTTTTTTTGAACCAAAAAAAATGCGTTGTTGAATGGAAAGAAATGTGCACAAACTTGGCACCAAGGAAATGGAAATAAAATTGTCCTCCTTGATAACTAGGAACAACAAACAGTCCACATAATAATATTAGGAAAATACAGTAGAAATATATTGAATACGTAGATTGAAAGGTGGATTGGAAATTTTGAATAATACTAGTTGGATTGTCCAGTTTCTTTTACAATCATCTTTCAAAGTGCAAGTTGTAGTACATCAATTTTCTTAAAATCACTAGTTAGTCCTTCAGTCTAGTTTTAAGTGTCTTCCACGAAAAGTAATACTCCTATAATTTCTAAAATTTTCCACACCAATGTTAAAAACTGATTGAGGTCTTTAATTCGTGCAAATAAATTGAAAAATTAGGCATAGAAATACTTGATTTTTTTATTCAAAAGTTGCATTTCTTTTTGTAAGGACAATTAATAAAAAAAAGGGCAAGAATACAATAGTTATTTGCTGTTTTAATTTAAAATTCATTTAGAGTTTTTCCCTGATAAGATGGAAGACAAACCCAAGGGGTTTGGCCAAGTGGTTATGAGAAAGTAATAATTAATAAGTGCTCCTTCATGATGTCATATGTTCCATTTCTACGAAGTCCAAACATTCTAAACTTTGAGGCCATTGGAGGTTTGCCCGGTCATTAACTTCAGGCCCTGAAATTAGTCGAGGTGCGCGCAAGCTGGCCCGGACATCTAATTTTATATATATAAAAAAAAGGTGGAAGATATGAATAACTCTGTTGACCTTGTTATTTTTTTTTTATAACCGGATGTCAAGGATGCACGTAATTTTCATGCGATAAGGTTGAACCAATCCTTCACAGAGTGACTTGCTATTGGCATAACAACCGATACACCAGCTTGCGCAAATCTCGACTAATTTCGGAGCCCTAGAGGTAACGACCGAGCATAACTCCGATCATATAAACTTCATAATTTTTATTTGAAAAAAAAAAAAAACCTTCATTACTAGAATCTGTGTTTAAATCAGATGTGCATACTTTCGATGGAGAAATAGTCGTAATAATGTTTTGAAGATTTTGCGTTTTGGTTATTCTTTGTGCAGTAACCGTTCAATAGTTTTTTAAACAGTTTTTTTTTAAATTTATTTTCAGATTTTTGAAAAAAAACTATTTTTCAAAACTTTATTCTTTTAAAATAACGGTTTACCAAACACTAGCTTATATCCGAAAAATATTTTCAAAACTTTCGTATTTCAAAAAACTTTTTTAAAAATTTTCTTTTTTCTCTCAAAAAATTATTTTCAACAAAAAAATTTCAAAAAGTAGTTTTTTGAAAAAAAATCTCTTTGATACTTTTTGTTTTTAAATGAAAAACGATTGAATTTTTTAAAAACCTTTTTTTAACTCTTTTTCAAAAAAAAAAAAAATTGATTTTTGTTAGGGTGGAAGATATATAAGGGTACTACGATCATTTCATGCAAAAAAAAAAGTTAACATTGTTAGTCTTAAAGTAACAACAGCAGTGAGAATCTGACAATTAATTTGAAAAGTAAGAAAGGGCAGTGGAATTTCAGAAAGTATAGGGGAGGTCTCTGTATTTGTTCAAAACATTAGGGGAGGTAAGTTTTTGAAATTTCAAAAAAGTATAGGGGAGGTCTTTGTATTTGTCAAAAACATCAGGGGAGGTAAGTGAAATTTAGCCTTCTTCTTTTTCCATCAATTTGTTAGGTCACCTGTTGCTCAAGTAAACAAATAATCGATTCGTAACTTTTTATAGTAGATTCGTAACTTTTTAAGATCCAACAGTAAATAACATGGGTGCATATCATATGCACCTATAAAAAGGGGTGTGTATTATAGCCAAAAAGGGGTGCATATGTTTTGAAGATTTTGCGTTTTTGTTATTCTTTGTGCAGTTAAAAGTTAACCGTTCAATATTTTTGCAGTGGGTACTAGCACGCGAATTATACAATAGAGATGCTTGGAAGTAGGAACACAATCATGTCGGGATATAATACCGAATGCAACTCTTTACATACATATTGGTCTTGCATAATAAATCGAACACAACTCGTCACATAAATATGAACCCAGTATAATAAATGTGCATGAGATCGATACATATGTGAGGAGTTGTATTCTGCTTTGTGTGCGGGGATTGTGTTATGTATATACGAAAATAGCAAAATAAATTTCGGTACACAGCCAGTTCGCATTATCCTTCTAAACGGAGTACCTTTTCCCTTTGAGTATTCCCCTGTGTGTAAAGCAGTTCACTCACACTTCGCATAGGTTGGTTGGGCTCAATCCATCAATCTCCTTTGTTGCGAATCAAGCTGTTTTTTAGAGCAAGATGCGGAGAATTGCTGCTGTTGCTTCGATCTTCGGCCCGAGAACGGCACTTAATTACAGCAGAGGTAACTCATTTGTAGATCATACACTCTTGATTCATATTCATACCCAAATTCCAACAAACCCTAATCCTCCTGATGTTATTGCAATAACGAATCGGATGCAACTACAGAAGTTGTTGTTGGAGAAATCTAAAATGGGTTTTGGAAAGCTGGACGATGCTCTTAGTTTATTCCGTCAAATGGTCCAAATTCGACCTCTGCCTTCTGTTATCGATTTTACTCAGCTGTTAACTGCTGTTTCCAAGATGAGGGAATATTCTACCGTCATTTCTCTATATAAAGAAATCAGGGAATTTGGTATACCAACTGATGAATATACGCTGGCTATTTTGATGAATTCTTTTTGCCGCTTGAGTCGAGTGGATTTGGGGTTTGCTATCTTGGGTGTCTTTTTTAAATGTGGTTATACTCCAAACGTCACTACATTCACCACTCTTATAAATGGATATATTTTAGAAAGTAAGACTTCTGAGGCTGTGAAATTGTTCGGGAGGTTGGTGAAAAAAGGAGAGATTGAACCAAATGAAGTCACATACGGGACAATCATAAAAGGGCTTTGTAAAATAGGAGACACTGCAATGGCTATGCGGTTGATGAAAAGTATGCAAAAATGGAACTTTAGGCCTAATGTAGTGATGTATAGCACAATCATTGACAAACTTTGTAAGGACGGAAACATAGATGATGCTTTGAGCCTCTTATCCGAGATGAGAGGCTGGGATATTATGCCTGACGTGGTCACCTACAACTCTTTCATTGATGGCTTATGCAAATCAGGTCGAGGGAAGGATGCCACAAGAATATTGAGTGACATGACAGCACAAAACATTTTCCCAAATTTTGTAACCTTTAGTATGTTGGTAGATGCACTTTGCAAGGAGGGAAGGACCGAGGAGGCGGAGGGCATACTCGAGATCATGACTCAAAAAGGTGAGAAACCCAATGTTGTCACTTATAATGCACTGATGGACGGATATTGTTTGCAAGGCCACATGAAGAAAGCAAAAGAAGTTTTCAACTCCATATTTGATAGGGGCTTTGAGCCTGATATCTTTAGCTATAATATCTTAATCAATGGTTTCTGCAATAAAAGGAATATTGAAGAGGCCATGCACCTCCTTCGTGAAATGCCTAGTAAAGGGTTAAAACCTGCTACTGATACTTACAGCACCTTGCTGAAGGGGCTGCTACTAGTAGGGAGATGTGATGATGCAGATATTATTTTTGATGAGATGATAAGTAGCGGTCAAAATCCTGACATTTTAACTTACTCAATCTTGTTACATGGCTTGTTTAGGAACCAGAAAATTGGCAAGGCAGTAGAGGTGTTTCGTTCAATGCAAGATCAAGGAATAGTTCCTAATATTGTTGTTTACGGTATCCTCATAAATGTCATGTGCAAAGCTGGGAATATTGAAGATGCTCGAAAACTTTTTAATTCCATTCCAGTTAAAGGTTTGAAGCCCAATGTTAAGATTTACAACACAATGATTAGCGGACTTTGTAAGGAGGCCTTGCTAGATGAAGCAGAGGAGTTTCTCAAAGGCATGCACGCGGATGATTGTCCACCCAATGGAATCACTTATAATATACTTGTTCGAGCATTCCTTGACAGGGGTGATACACACAAGCTTATGGTATTTCTACAAGAAATTATCAATCGGAATTTCTCAGTGCATGCATCTACCATGGAGGGTTTACTCACGGTTGCTGGTGAGGATGGAGAAATTTTTAGAATGATTCAGAAGCTCGTGCCAAGGGATGAAGAAGTGGTGTCTTGAAGTGGAAGGAATTACGTCAAGTATTCAAAGATGGGTACTTGTATCATGATTGGGATGGGTAGGTGTCTTGGTGAAGTTCTTTTGTTGTCAAGTGCTTCTGCAATCTGAGCTACAGCTAATTGTTGTTACCTCATTCAAGTTGTTGCATTGGGTGTCCTTTCCCAAGACTATGTAGGTATCAGTTGTCCAGAACTGTAAGCTGGGGTACACCTGACTGTACAATGAACTTTTGAATTCACTATTGATGACAGCAGTGAAAGAGCATCATGGGGATTAATGAATTTGTTGAGGTATGACTAACACCTCTAGGAATAATGTCTTTTTTGTGGAAGGAAACAAATTCTGCACTTGTTTGTGGCCAAAGTCTTCAAACATTTTGTTTTGGAGATCACTACTCGTTCTGCCTCAGTTTATTAGTACAACCATGCTTGGGGGTTTGCTGATGTATGAGAAAAGTTTTACAATATTAGGTAGATGCAATTTAAGTTCCCCGCTATCAGCAATGTCCTTTTACTTGTATTGATTTGGTATTCACTTTGAATTCCTTGTTTTCCTTCACTTACTTTTTGCGTCAGGCTTTGAGTTTTCCATTAACAAGCCTCTTTTTGGGTTAATGAAATGCAGCTAGCGGTTTGTGTAGTTTCTTTATTCTGGTTGAATTTTAAGAAATTTTGCAGTCAGTAATTGTTACAAGTCCCGTTATTTGTGTTGGTATCACAGTCAACGGTTGGGGGAAGTGGCTTGAGCCAGATTTTTAATTAGCTGCTGCAGTTAAAAGAGAGCATTCCCGATGGCTAGAGTCCAAACTTCAATTCAAGGATAAGTTCCTTTGAAGGGACATTTCCATCAATGACGCTTGCTGATACCGGAGAATAGCGGAAGCAATGAATTGTTTTCTTTCTATGATACACCCATTTAACCCAAGGGGGCCGGTGCTCTTTGTTTGCTAAGTTAGAAACCTTTCTTAACCTAATCTGTCTGGGCTTGGTCCATCTTGCTACAATGGGCACTTTTGAGATAGATGGTTTCAAACCTTATAAACAAGTTTCATTAGTTTCTAAGATAGCGTCAAAAATATTACACACCGACTTTTGCTCTACGAGCTATTTCATAAGGAACTTGTACTTTGCCAATTGTGTGGATTCCACTGATGAAGCCATGATGCAACCAATGCTTGTAAGTTTCTTTGAAGGGGGCATTTTCCATACAGGGGACATCGTATGAGAAACTTTTTAATTGTTCTAGAAAGGAAGGAAGGAGCATTAATGCATAGGAAGTATCCATTAGAAGCCCTTCATCACCCCTACAACCTCGTGTAGTTTCCCTTGTTGGAAGTGTTTTGGACTATTCTGGCCTTCTGTTTTGTTTTTTGGTGTATTCTTTGCTCATCTTCTTGAAGCTATACCAAATATATTGTGGGTATTTATTCGCAGATAATACAAACCTAAATTTGCTGGCGTTGTGGTTCATACACCCAAGGCTTGCGTGCCATTTTGTTCTTCGGTAAAAGCTCTGATATTTGGATAGCACAATTTCCACAAGAAGACTGTAATGGCCTGTCCCTTAAACTCTCAGTTAAATACGGCCACCGATTTTTTTATGGTAAATTTGTGGATTCTCAGTTGCTCCTGTCAAAGGCTCTATCAGAACTTCATTTTAGCGTGCCTTTCCTTTTGCGTCTCCTCCTCTCTCATCATTCATTTTCTTTTACAGAACTTCAAGAACTGTATCAAAATTCTCCCCCTCAACTCTTCCTAGTTGTTGATCTTTGATGCACCACCCTCGCCGATCGTGATCTTTCAGTGTCCACTATTGTCCACCGTGCTTCATGGTCGATCATCGTCGACCGCAGATGTCGACCGCAGTATAGCAGGGCTCTCCGGTGATTAACTGCTTGAGTCATCTTAGCAAATGGGGGAGAGGGTGTTGCGGACTCGGACCAGAACTAATAACACCCATTAATGATACTGGTTTCTTAGTCATTTGATCGGCTACTCTCACATTCCAGTTGAAAACATAACCATTGCCATAATGGTGGACTGATAGTGTTGTCCTAATAATCATTTTTTGAGGGTATGTGTTAAACGGAATAACATAGTGAGCCTTTGTTTTTCTTAAGCTGGAGAACTTAATAAGAAAAGGTGACGGAGAAATAGGCACTGAACTGAAAATACATGTGCTTCCAAGCATGCATTTTTTACATGCTGTAAGAACATTCATTTGTTAATGGAAAAACTATTCCTTGACCTTCTTTTTAACATTGTTAAGCTATCAAGATTTTGTAGGGTGAACCAAAGGGGCCCAGGCAGACGTGCCTTCAACCTTATGGCTTTAGGCGCAACTTGGAAAAAACATTGGGCAAGGGCAAGATCAATTCTTAAATTAATGCTTCTGATGGTTCGAGTTGGCTAACTTCAATTTTTGACTGGTGCTTAAAATTACTTGGTTATTCATGGTACGTAGCAAACTCTAAGGCATTTTAAAAAATTCGTCAACATGATTTTTTGAGTTCTTATTACATTTGCACTTGTACATATTTTAGTTTCTTTTAGGACAGCCAAAGTTTGATACCAGGATTTTACATTTACCGTTATAGCAGTTGCATTTTTTTATGTTGTTCGTTGTCTTTGTGATTATCCAATCTTGGAACTCATAAGATAAATCATGAATCAATATGTGACCATGAAAACAGTACTTTATTGGTAAGTGCAGTTAACACTCTCTCTCAAGCTGATTCAAGAGCGTGGAAGGTTTTGATTTACGATGTCTGGTTCCGAGGAGCACTGGAGATACATGAGAGGAGTATAGCTCTGGGTTATCTTATCCAACTGCATTCCCCAGATCTTATATGTTTCAGGTGCTTTTCATTTCCATTGCCATATCATGTAACATAAATTTTGCGTTTTATGAGTTTCTCATTTCCATCGACTCTGTACTTGAAATCGAATGGGATGCAAGGAAAATAGGGATTTTTACCTCCTATCTGTGTAAAAGGCTAGAAAGGTTTATCTTCAGCTTATTTTCCTTCCAAATATAATAAAACAGATTTCAGCAAACTTAGAATTTAGCAAATATCTAACAGTTAAGGAAACCTGCAAGTTAAATGCTATAGTTGTGAACCTTCTTCCATAATGTGGTTACCTACAGCTCTTTGGTTGATGGCTTATGCAAATCAGGTCGATCGAAGGATACGACGAGAATATTGAGTAACATGACAAAGCAAAACATTTTCCCAAATGTTATAACATTTAGTATGTTTGTAGATGCGGTTTGCAAGGATGGAATGACAGATGAAGCAGAGGGCATACTCGAGATCATGATTCGAAGAGGTGAGAGTTGTTTCCAAGGCCACATGAAGAAAGCAAAAGAAGTGCTCTACTCGCTGGAGGATAGGAGCCTTCAGCCTTATCATCCATACTTATAACAGAAACTGCAAGAGGATGAATATACACGAGGAATGGATCCCTTTGGAGAAATGCCTCGGAAAGGGTTAAAACCTGCTATCGAAACTCACAACACTCTGTTGAAGGGTCTGTAACACGTAGGGAGCTGTGATGCAGCAGATCATGTAGACATTGTAACTTGCTCAATCTTGTCAGACTGGCTTCTTTAGGAGCCAGAAAATTGGCAAGGCAGTGGAAGCGTTTCATATGTTGGAAGATCAAGGAATATTTCTCGATATTGTTGTTTATGTTATCGTCATTAATGGCATGTGCAAAGCGGGGAAGATTAAAGATGCTCGGAAACTCTTTAGTACGTTTTTAAGGTAAGCCTAATGTTAAGATGTAGAATGTACTGCAATGATTAGTGGACTTTGTAATTACTTCTGCAAATGGAGAAAGACGGGTGTCGGACATAAGATTATGGTACTTCTACAGGAGATGATTAACAAGAGTTTCTCAATTCTCACCCGATGCATGTACCATGTCTATGTTTGTGGATTCACTCGCATCTGACGTTCAGGGTTGGAACATGTTTGAAATGATTCACAAGCTTTTGCCAAGGGATAAACAAAAGCACGAGCTGAAATTTAAGGGAATAAATTAGAATTCACCGAATTTTTTTGAACAATACGTATCATCTTACCAAATAAAAGGGAAATGTTTCTCCTACTATTGTTTACAGATCTCACTGTAAGTCGAAGCCCAGTGCGCTTGCAGTTTCTATGTGAATGATATTTTGATTTGAAGTCATTTGATGCCATTAATTCTGCTAATTGGCAAAGGTTTTTTCCCATGATGTTTTGGTTGTACCAGCTCCCCAACATAAAGCCTGGTTTGGTTACTTGGTACAACTACTTCCCCGTCCCATTTTAAGTGATCCCTTTGGAAAATGTGTAATTTTGTGGACGTTAAAAAATATACTTCCGTTGAATGTTTTTAAAAAAAATTTGGCACCAAATTAAAGTACTCAATGAGCACTTTAATTTAGTACTCCCTCCGTCCCTTTTTAAGTAATCCATATGGAAATACGTGCAATTTCAAACCCCTAAAAAATATATTTCTCTATATAATTTTTTAATTTTTTATATACCAAATTAAAGTGCTCAATTAATTTGGTGTAAAAAAAATTAAAAAACGTTCTACGGAAGTGCCTTTTTTAACGTCCACAAAATACACGTTTCCCAAGTGGATCACTTAAAAAGGGACAGAGAGAGTCTAAAACAAAGGGAAATTTATCGAAATGGTCCCTCTAGTTTCACCCCAGTCTCGATTTCGTCCCTCTAGTTTCAATTTCACTCTAACAAACCCTGTAGTTTCAATTTCACTCTAACGAACCCTGTAGTTTCAATTTTGGTCGATTTGAGTACAATTGATAACGGCCGTTAGGTTAAAGATAACGGAAATTGCAATTTCAGGGTTTTTGAAGGGGCAAATATG